>JAJQKJ010000230.1:0-69351 GCA_029574335.1 Rana kukunoris | reverse complement strand
CCCCCCCTCCCTGAAACCGCACCAGACCACGTGCCCTCAACATTGGGTGAGTGCTTTGGAGACAAGGGTCTCATCCCCCACAACCCTTGCCCGGTGGTTGTTTGGGGTATGCGGGCAGGGGGCTTATCAGAATCTGGAAGACCCCTTTAACAAAGAGGACCCCCAGATCCCTGCCCCCCCTGTGAAATGTGAGAAATAGTAATGGGTACACTGTAACCCCTACCATTTCACGAAGAAGTGTAAATAGTAGTTTTCAGGGAAAAAAAACACACAACACACCCACCGAAAAAATTAACTTAAGTAAACCAAACCAAAACCTAAAAAAACACAGCACGATCGAAAAAACGCAAAGTGCTATGCTGCCCCAATGATCCATATGTCTTGTAAATCAGCACCCGGGTGATTGGTTTCAGCGACGGGTGATCTCTCCAACGACGGCCGGTTGGTCCCAGCGATGAGAAGATCTATCCATTCAGAGCCACCTCCGCGAATGACGCGCCGGAGCTTTGATGTTTTCTTTTTTAGGGGAGGCAGGCCACACGTCACATGATCCCGTCCCCCTCTGACGCACACTGTGCTATGTCACTGGGACAGCCCAGACATGCCCCTTGCGTCAGAGGGGACGGGGTCACGTGACCTGGTGCCCGCCTCCCCAATAAAAGAAACATCAAAGCTCCGGCGCGTCATTCGCGGAGAGCTGTGCTGAATGGATGGATCTTTTCATCGCTGGACCATCCGTCCATCGCTGGAGAGATCACCCGGCGCTAGATACAAGACAACGTTGGGAGCAGGGAGCAGCATCAATCATCTATTTTCACCGCTGGATTTTTATTTGGTTTAATTAATAAAGTAATTTGTTCTAGGGTGTGTGTGTTTTTTTTTCCTGAAAACTACTATTTACACTTCCTTCGTGAAATGGTAGGGGTACAGGGTACACCATTACCATTTCACACAGGGGGGGCAGGATCTGGGGGTCCAGATTCTGATAAGCCCCCTGCCCGCATACCCCAACAACCACCGGGCAAGGGTTGTGGGATGAGACCCTTGTCCCCATCAACATGGGGACAAGGTGGTTTGGGGGGCACCTGGTGCGGTTCAGGAGAGGGGGGGCGGCACTCTGTCTCCCCCTCTTTTCTGCGGCCGGCCAGGTCAACATGCTCGGATAAGGGGTCTGGTGTGGATTTTAGGGGGAACTCCACACCATTTTTTTTAAACTTGGGGTGGAATTCCCCTTAAAATCCACACCAGACCTGAAGGGTCTGGTTATGGATATTTGGGGGGAACCCCATGTGATTTTTTTTTAAAATTGACGGCGGGGTTTCCCTTAATATCCATACCAGACCTAAAGGGTCTGGTTATTGAATTTGGGGGGACCCCCTCGCATTTTTTTTTCCCGAACTCCGAACCCGGTCCCAAACTTTCACCAATTATTCGGGTTCGGGTCCGGGTTCGGGAAAAACCCAAAGTCCGTACCGAACCCGAACTTTACAGTTCGGGTTCGCTCAACCCTAGTGATTAATTATCACCAAAAAAAGCTCTATTTGTTTAAAAAAAATTATAAACATTTTGTTTGGGTACAGCATTGCATGACTGCGTAATTGGCATTCAAATGGTGAGAGCACTGAAAGCTGAAAATTGGTCTTGGCAGGAAGAGAGATAAGTTCCCTGTATTGAAGTGGTTAAAGGTGTGGGACTCCAAGAACACTGAAGAAAATGTATACTATGGCTACACACAGATTTATTTTACTACTATACAGGTTTTAATTTATATTTATTCTAACTTGTGTACCTACCTACATTTTATTGATGAATTAATGATATGATTTTTGGATGCAGTAACTTTTGTTTTGCACACTGGTTTGCAGAGCAGCACACCTTATATTATTTAGTCTTTACGCTGTGGGAACACATCATTCATTTATCCTTGTTAATCTTTATCTATTTATTTTATTTTTATCTTCTGTATTGCTACACTTCCCTTTGTCAATACGCATACACCAACTAGTTAGCGCAGGAGTTCACTCATTGCAAGCCATGTTTAAAAAGAAGGACCACAGGCATGCATAAAGGGATGTTCCATCTCCTGGCACTTACTGTGAGTGTGAGCCCAGTCTTGAGAAAGAAGTGATTAAAGTTCACCTTTTAGAAATAAATGCACAATGTGTGGGGTAGATTGTATAAAAATTGCTGCTTTACAACTGAGGTTTCCTATTTTCGGGGGTTCCTAAGGCCTCGTACACACGATTAAATGTGTCCTGTTCAAATCGGTCTGACCCACCGATTTGAACAGATCTGTCTGCTGGGATTTTGGTTTGCTTGCGTGTACACACGAGCAAACCAAAATCCCCGCCAGCAGACAGCGCGCTGACGTGTCGGTGACGTGGCGGTGACGTTTACGCCGCCACGTCACCGCACCAGGAAGTAAAACACTTCCGCGCATGCGTCGAAACCATTTGGCGCGTGTGCAAGAAGACATGTCTGCTGGTTAGCGTACTAACCAGCAGACATGTCGGGCGGACGGGTTCCCAGCCGACAGATTTCAAAGCATGCTTTGAAATCTGTCGGGTGGCCAAATCCGTCTGTTTGCCCGTACACACCGATCGAATCTGTCTGCTGAAACGGTCTAGCAGACCGTTTCCAGCAGACAGATTTGATCGTGTGTACGAGGCCTAAGATTTATAAAGACACCCAGTTTGTAGACATGCACCTATGCCATTTAGGCTGGGTTCACGTATATGCAAATTGGATGTGTTTTTAACCAAATTCCAGTCGCATAACATGTGAATGTGACCGTCTCTCAATGGATCCAGTTCACATATGTCCAGAACAGCCGCAATACGATTTTGAAAATGGTCCTGTGTGTTTCTGGATCCAGTTTGGTTGTGAATTCAGGCAAAAATTTGCACCTGAATCGCACCTGAACAGGTGAACAGTAACGCATGGACTCCAGACTGCAAACTGCAGTCGAACATGTGTGTGAACTCTTATGTAAGGGGTGCTTAGGTAAGAGGTTTAATATTGTACTAGTGGAAAGGACTCAAGGGGTGCAAATTACTTGCCTTGCCCCGGGAGCTGAGCTACGCCACTGAGATCACTTTAAGACTATGCACATTTAAATAACTTCTTGCTTCTCTCTCCTAATTACACATAATATGGGCCATATTTCTAATACAAAAAATGAAATAAGGAATCAGTTTTTCAATGCACTGTAAATTTAAAGCTATCCATTTTGCAATTGGTCCAAAAAAGAGTGTGGTCCTTTAATATTTGAAAAAATACATGAAATATGAAAGATTTTGTAAGCCTCTGATTGCACATTGAAGATAACAGAAAGATTTTACAACACGCACAGCTTCTCTAAGACAAGCTTCTACCAAGAACCTTAATATTCATTTTCTAAAGTATGACAGGGAAGTATTAGGAATTAGATATGCAAATTAATTTATAAAGCTTCAGTACAAATTTGTCCTTGCAGACTCCCTTTGAGATAAGACGAAACGTGTTTGATTTAATTCCACACTTCATTTAATAGAGAGTTTTATTCCAAACAATTAACTTCTTGTTTCTATAAAGTAACAATTCTAAGTCTGTGTGTGTCTTTTCAGTGACCCAGCTTAGAGATGATATGGCCTTTTAAAGATCTTCCTAAAGGGTTGCAACTAGATTTGCTGTTTCCTTACAAGAACAAGATGAATTAAAATATGCATTTATAGTGATTGGAACATCATTTTTTTGGTCTCTGTACCTACTGTATCACTGCAGATTCCTACAGACATGAGATAGTCATTCAAAATCTGTTTATGAGTAGCAGTTGACATCCCTAGCCAATCATTCTCAAGTAGATGATCAGCTGAATTCCATTTTTAGGTGATTAATGGATATAGTTGGTATTGAGAGCGCACATTTGGGCAAAAATATGTACTATTATATTTGATCTCCATTTAATGCCTATGGTTAATGGTCATCACCTACCTAAGCTAACATTCCTGCATTTAGATGATTTGAAAAGTACAATAGAGTATCAATTACTACACAGGAGGCAGCTGGACGATATTTAGAGAATCTAGGTAGCGCTACCTAAAACAAGGTTCTCACATTGTTTCACACTATCCTTAACAGTTTAAATTAGGGTATATCTACAGCAAAAACTTTTATCTTTGTTTCATTATTTTTAACCACTTCATTACCCAGCCATAGTCATATGACGTCCACAGATGGGATCTCTCATCCTGGGTGGACGTCATATGACGTCCTTGACTTTGTGGGGGGATATCTGAATGATGCCTGCAGCTAGAGGCATCATTCAGATCGCAGGCGCGCTGGACAGGTAAGTGTCCATTAAAAAAAAAGTCAGCATCTGCAGTATTTGTAGCTGCTGGCTTTAAAAAAAATGATAATTGATGACCACCTCCGCTTTAATCTCTTCATGTGTGGTCTTTGTGCTCACACTGGCCTCTTGAAAACAACTATAGGAACTCAGGAGTATATTTACTAAGACTAGTGCACACAGAATCTGATGCAGCCGTGTAACCAATAAGCTTCTAATTTCAGTTTGTTAAATTAAGCTTTGACAATAAAACCTGGAAACAAACAATTCAGTCCTCCATAATTAAATTGTTTGTTCTACCTATGATCTCTATTAAATAATTCCATCGGAGTAAAATAGAACATGTTCTCTATGTTAACTCCAATGGAATTCATCCGAATTACTCCGATGGGGCATACACACGGTCGGAATTTCCGATAAAAAAAGTCAGTCTGAGGCGCCGTACACACGGCAGAGAACCTCGACGGGCAGAACACATCGTTCCGCCCGTCGAGGTTCTCTCCCGGCCGTCGAATTCGGCGACCCGCCCGTCGGGAATGGCAACCAGCCATTCTTCCAGGCGGGCCGTCGAGGAAATAGAGAGCGTGCTCTCTATTTCGGCTCGACGGGCTTCCCGACGGGAAGCTCGCCGAGACCGTACATTCCGAGAATGCACATTCCAGCGAGGTTCTCGCTGGTTTTCAGCGAGAACCTCGGCCGTGTGTACGGCGCCTGACTTTTTCCATCGGAAATTCCGATTGTGTATATGTGGCTTTAGAGTCTTCATGTTGGGTTAGACTGGGTAAAATATAATGTGTAAATTTGATGCTATATGATGATAAATAAGAGCAGGATGACCCATCTAGTCATAAGTTAGTGTATATTTAGTTACAAAACATTAAAAGTGCTCAAATTCAGCATCTACCGCAGTAGGAATTACATAATTTGTTTAAGTTTACCATGAAAATTTAAATAAACTTGCTTTGAGGCCACGTACACACGATCGGTCAAAACCGATGAAAACGGACTGAAGGACCGTTTCATCGGTCCAAACCGATCGTGTGTGGGCCCCATCGGTCAGTTATCCTTCAGTCAAAAAAAAGAGAACTTGCTTTAAAATTTGACTGATGGACGCCTGACCGATGGGTCAAAACCGATCGTTAGTATGCAAAAGCATCGGTTAAAAGCCCACGCATGCTCAGAATCAAGTCGACGCATGCTTGGAAGCATTGAACTTCGTTTTTTTCAGCTTGTCGTTGTGTTAAAACACGTAAACGTCACCGCGTTCTAACGCAAACTTTTTTTTTAACCGATGGTGTGTAGTCACCATCAGTCAGCTTCATCGGTTAACCGATGAAAACGGTCCTTCGGACCACTCTCATCAGATGGACTGATCGTGTGTCAAGACCAATGTCCGTGCCACTTGTTTAACACTATACTAAACAGAAAAAATGGGCTGATTTAATAAAGAAGTTAAGAATCTTTATACAAAACATTATGTGAACATTCACCAGTCCAGTGTAAATATCCAGTCACAAGCAGATTTTCTTTTCATATGCTTGGATAATTAAATTGATTATTTACACAATTTATTGTCTGAAAATGTGTATCTTCTTTTGTAAATTAGCCCCAAAGGGTTTGTGTCTTTACAACCATGAAGCAACACACTCAATATGATCCTAATATAAGATATTATAGTGTGAAACATCTGCTTTTGTGAAAGTCTATCAATGGATCTTAGATATATACCACTCTCAATCAGTGGAATATTTACAAGAACACAGCAGATTTAAAAACCCAAGTAGTCATGAATAAGCCAAGTTTTCTTTTTACGGTTTAAAGTTCAATGCACTGCAGCTTCTTCACACAAATACTGTATATATGTCTGATAAAAAGGCTTAGGAGAAATTCATATTAGACTGGTAAACAAAACAAAAAAGTATTTTAAAGTTGCAATAAGTCTTCATTGTCAAAGCCATATTTTTTACGTTTAAGTACAATTTCTATTTATGCTATTCTTATATGGAACATTTGACAGCTTGGTGTACGTGGCATGTCTCAGTGGCAGAATCATTACCCTCAGATTCTTTTCTATGACAACATTCACTTGCATAGAAGGAAACAATATAGATATTTCTTTAGACCCAAGCTATTTAAATGCCTAGGAATGCAATTTGAATTGTTTATGAATTCACATACAATTTTTCTACACCAGATGAAAGCTTTAAAACGTCAAGTGGTAATGGTTTCTCGCCAACAGTTTTGCCTTTTGCTAAAAAAAATATAGTGGTTGAAAAATATTTATTATACTCAACAAACTCCATTAGATAAGTGTTAATAGCTTGAATAAATTATTGCATATACAGATATCTCGAAGAAATGCCGACTTATTTGTGACTACATTGATATCACTAAGTACGCCTGCAGCTGGTTTTCACAACTATATTTGTTTTGTTGACTACCTACTGTCGTACTTTGCTGGAGTTTTTCACCTTCCTCTGAATCAACTGTGGGTATAGGATTGTGTATATGGGATTGTACGATTTTTTTATTTTTTATTGGTTGAACTATATTTTTGTTTATAGTGCAAAAAAATAAAAACCCCAGAGGTGATCAAATACCAACAAAAGAAAGCTCTATTTGTGGGAAAAAAAGGACGCCAATGTTGTTTGGGAGCAACGTCGCACGACCGCGCAATTGTCAGTTAAAGCGACGCAGTGCCGAATCGCAAAAAGTGGCCCGGTCATTGACCAGCAATATGGTCCGGGGCTGAAGTGGTTAATGTTACAGAAACACTGGTCTAGGCAAATAATAACATAATTATTATTTCCATGATTCTTTCAATCAATGTTATTAGTGTGGGCCATTGAGGTAGCAGAATGAACATGTCAGCTTTTCCTATTGACTTAATTCTTAAACTTTTTCCATACGATTAACTAAGAAATGTAATCCCACTAATATGTGGCAAATTGTTTTATAAAAAGACTTGGTCCAGTGGGCCCATTAAATCAGTCTTTAAATCCAGTTGATTATCAGATTATGTGACACCTTTGCATTTCATCTACTACTTTACTGTACGGACCCCTTCAGTGAGGGTTGTTTTTCCAAATCCATCACAGATTTTTTCCTCCTGATATCAAGCTGTTAAATGCAAAAACTTGTAAAACTACTTCTTTTTACAAGGTTTAGTTTTTACTGTAGTGAGCTGCTTGCTGATACTTAGAAGCATTTTGCTGTTCAAATATCAACAGATGGTCTGAAATTGCCTGAGTCTTTTTATGATCAAAACCAATTAAAACTGATTTTGTTAGTAAAATAAAGCTGTTAGAATGTCAAATAAAACTATAAATTGCAAAGCACAATCTAGCAAAGTCACAACACGAGATTATTATGCAGTAATCTCTATTGTGTGGTGTATTAAACATGAAGCACAGATTAGTATGGGTATAAGAGATCACAGATGCAAATTTATCAAATCTGCAGTTTCCCAGGATAAAGGAGTAGATTTAAAGAAAGGTTAATAAACAGGAAATTACAGCTAATTGTCATGTATGTAAAAACATTCTGAATCTGTGAGTTGGTAAAACTTTGCTGGATAGTCAATAATGTTATGCTTACTTTTTAAAAGATTTTTTTAAGTGTAACAAACTCCTGGAGGCTTGCCAGCTTCTAGATAGTACTAAGAATGTATTGTTGAAACATGTATTAACCTCCCTGGCGGTATGATTCTTTCAGATTTCAGGTGCTGAAAGCGGTACCAATATTTGCAAGGAAATTGGGCGTTTTATACTGTAGGCCTGTAATTCTTAGGAATAACTCACTTTTTAAAAACAAAATTATAAATTATAACATAATAAATAATTATAACAAATAATAATATAATTATAATAAAAATTATTCAATAATGTAATCAACTCAAAATCACTGAAATTTGCTCAGTTGCAGAATTGTCGCTGTCATAATTTTTTTTTTATATGACGAATTTCCCCACAAATCGCTATCTGCAAGTGATTCTAATTTATTATCGCTGTTTTCTAGCTGCTCTAAAACCATTTTTGACATAAAGGGACACTTTTGGTTGCTATGGACAATCTACAGTTTCCAGACAGAAAGAACCATTTTTATTATGTAAAAGAACATGTAGGGGATTTTTTACACACAGTACTGTAATCTATAATATTACAGTATACTGTATGTAATGTGTTTGTTTACCTTTTTAAATATGGTGCCGTTCTCCGCCCCCGTGCGTCGTAACGTCGCAGGGAACGGAGCGCGGCGGCACACAGAGGCACTGTGTGAATGGAGCGAGCACCCGCTCGCTCACACAGCGTTGGTGCATCGCTGGATCCAGGGACAAGGTAAGTAAACCTTGCCTGTGGATTCTGCGAAGGCGAGCCCGAGTCTGACTCGGGATTACCGATCGCAGCACAAAAATGTAACCCCGAGTCTGACACGGGAATACCGGCAGGGGGGTTAAGGAACTGTTAAGTTGATTCTTTCATTTTGTCATGTTTACCTTTATCAAAGAGAATTTATGGTATCCAGCGCCACATTCCCAATTGTGTGTTGTGTATTAAGAGGAGATCCAGTAATGCCTTGTACACACGATCGGAATTTCCGATGGAAAAAGTCAGACGGAATTTTTTTTACCAGATATTCCGACCGTGTGTGTGCCCCATCGGAAATTTCGACGGACGAACATGTTCTATTTTTTTCCGATTAAATTTTTTTTTATTGGAAATTCCGTTTGTCTGTATGGAACTCCGACGGAAAAAAAAAACATGCATGCTCAAAATCAAGTCGATGCATGCTCGGAAGCATTGAACTTAATTTTTCCCGGCTCGTCGTAGTGTGTACGTACGTCACCCATTTTAGACGGTCTGAATTTGGTGTGACAGTGTCTATGCAAGACAGCTTGAACAGAATTCTGTAAAATGCAACAGTTGAATGTCTAGCAAACTGACTTTTCTGTCTTGTAACTGAAACTGGAACAAAACTTGACAGCTAGGAGGGAAGAACTCGGCAAGTGCAAGCATATACAGCTTGTTTTCACATTATAAGAGATTTACCTACTGTTTGTATATTTAAGGAGATTATATAGTGTAACTAAAGGCAAAACTTTTTTTTTTTTACATTTTGGATAGAGAAGTGAAAGGTTATAAACTCATGGCATTTATTTTTTTTGCCCATCTATGCCCCATAGGAGAAATTTAACTTCACTTCCTGTGCCATAGCCACAACAGGAAGTGGAAGGAAATCCCTCCAAAGTGAGGGAATCCCCGGGTGTCACTAAGGTCACCATAACTACAGTAGTGTTCCCATTGAAAGATTTCTGGTGTAATCTCAAAATTTTCCTTTGCTTTCACTTTCGATGATAATGGTAAACAGGACAAATGGAGAGGGTGAATCTCCCAAAGACCTTGTTCACATTGATTCTACTTTGAAATTGCCTTACTTCACTTGAAGTATCATGATTTCAAAGTATCAAGGTCAGCGAGATTTCAGGTGCTAGTTGATAGACATCTGTGTGGCTTCATAAACAGATGTCTATTGAAGTCGCACCTGAAATCGGCAAAAGTAGTGCAGGAACTGCTTTTGTAAATCGGTACGGCGCCGTAAGATCTGTATCGCACCGATTGGAATAGAGCCATTGCCACCAACAGGATGCGACTTGTCATGCGATTTTAACTTTAAAATCGCATGATAAATTACTCCAATGTGAACCTAGGCTCATGGGGGCACAGATAGTAGTAATGACTGAATAAAACTAACAGGTGTTCTAATCCCTCTCTACTCCAAAATGTTTTGGCTTTAGTTACACTCTATGGGCCAGATTCAGGTAGAGTTAGGCTGGAGTATCAGTGATACGCCAGCATAACTCTCACTTTGTGCCGGCTTATCTGTTTTCTGTAGTCAGAAAACAAGATACGCCGGGATTGAGTTCAGATACGAGCTGCGTAATTGTATTTCGCCCTCGTATCGGAACTGCAATTTTAAAATGGGCGCTCGGGGCGTTCCCGCTGATTTATGCCAAGAATATGTAAATCAGCGAGAGATGGAAATTCACGATCGTACGCGGGCCCGACGCAGTGACTTTCCGACATTTCCGTAAGTGATACGCGGCGTAAAGAAAAACATGCCCCTAGGTGGAGTATCCTATGTTAAGTATGGCCGTCGTCATCGCGTCGAATTTAAAAAGTTTAGCGTCGTTTTGCGTAAAACGTCCGTGAATGGGGATTGACGTCATTGACGTTCACTGAAAGAATTTGGAGCATGCGCACTGACAGTCGACGCATGCGCAGTACGTTCGCCGCGGGATCGCGCCTAGTTTAAATAATACACGCCCCCCTACCCGCCCAATTTGAATTCCGCCGGCTCATTTTCGCTACGCCGCCGCAACTTTAGGAGCAAGTGCTATGTGAATAACAGTACTTGCTCATAAAGTTTTGGCGGAGTAACGTAAATGACAAACGTTACTCCAAAATAAAGATTCGCCCATCTACCTGAATCTGGCCCTATATTTACAAAAATTTCCTCCACCCTTTGGTGTAAAAACTAAATTATATCTGGCATCTCACATAATATGTATGGCATGCATTACTAGCTAGCATGCCAATCCCATCAGAGATTTTATAACTTCAGCTTTTTAAAATACATGAAAGCATTAATAAACCCTTAATAAACCCAAATTTTACTTGTGCATATTCTTTTAACCGCTTCCCGACCAGCCGCTGCAGTTATACTGCGGCACGTTGGCTACATTGGGCGAGCCATCATAGCTGTACGCTGGCTCTTTAAGATGCTGTAGCAGGCACACGTTCACCTGCACTCGCTTGTGACAGAGCAAGAACCGGGCGTGTGTGTAAACGGTTCTGTCAGGGGAGACAAGACAGATCATGTGTTCCTACTAATTAGGAACAATGATATGTCCCCTCTTCAAGTTAGCCACATTCCCCCACAGTTAGAAACACACCTAGGGAACACAGTTAACCCCTTGATCACCCCATAGTATTAACCCCTTACCTTCCAGTGACATTTATACAGTATTAAGTGGCTATTTTTGGCTCTGATCCCTGTCTAAATGTCACTGGTCCCAAAAAAGAGTCAAAAGTGTCCGATGTGTCCGTCGCAATGTTGCAGTCCCGATAAAAATTAGCAGATCACCACCATTACTAGTAAAAATAAAAATAATAAAAAAATAATAATAAAAATGCAATACATCTATCCCTTATTCTGTAGACACTATGGGGCAGATTCACAGAGCGATTACGCCGGCGTAACAGGAGATGCGCGGCGTAAGTCTAATTGTGCGCGTGCGTTTCGATGCACGGCATCCCCAAAACGAGATACGCAAGAAATCTACTTTTTTTTTGTCCAGCGTAAATTCGTTAGACCGGCGCATCCGTCCGCGCGCAAAACTGCGCTAGACACACACCATTGATTTGCTATTCAAATATGCTAATGAGGGAGTTACGGGGATCCACAAAAGAACGTTGGTGCAGCGCAGGCTACGCGCTGTGCGCAACAGCTAAATGACCTGTCTAAAATTAGACCATATAAAAGCTGCTCTAAAATTAGACAATTCGTCTACATGTCAGATAAAGCAACACTGTTAGTGAGGAGCTGAGCAGTCACACATGTTGCCCAACAAACTGTATGCCAACATGCCAGTGGCATCCATGCTCATAGCTATACTCTGACTTTAGATGAGCAAAGAAGGAGGAGGGCACTGAGGAGGGCACTGAGGAGGGCACAGGATTTTTTTTTTTTTTGTTGAAAAACTTTTTTTTTGCTTATATAAACTTTACTATTTAATCTAATCTAATACAATATTCTTATCTGATACAAGCCCCTCACTCTTCACTCTTCACTCTTCACGGGAGAGGATATATCACACACGCATAGACATCTATGGCATGAGTGATTCTGAGGTGTCTCGCATCTTCAGAATTACCCCTCATGCCATCATGGAATTAACCACAACCCTGCAGGAGGACATCACCAGCCCAACACATGACACTACCCATGACACCCATGACAGCTACATATACAATCAGAGCCCATCCCCACAGAACATGTATGGGGACAGCTGGCTGGTTGGTGAGTGACATGGGTGGCAGGCATGACTTCCCCCCCCCATGATGCACACATCACAAGGGGCACATGCACTACTAACATCCTCATGTCTTTTCCCTTCCAGGTGACTCTGCATATGCACTGGGACCCCCATCTCATGACCCCATCTCATGCCAGCTCACATTATGCATCTTTGCACGTTAAACACACACATTAATCATGGCACAATGAGAATGCATGCATGCACACCACTGTGGTCCCTAGCACACACACCCCACATCCTCATCAAATTGGATTGGCACCAGTCCACCATGCAGGACTTGTGAGCAGCAACACCACGCCAAGGCTCCAATTATGTCACTGTACATTCATACACCATTCACACGGACCTGGGGATCACTTCTCCCTGGTCCTGGGGAACCCTTCTCCACCAAAATTGAGGGTGACACCCCTCTTCCGGCAGGAATGTCACCCCCACATTCAAACAGCATTCACAACCCAAAAACAACAAAAAAATGCCCAGCAAAAGCAAAAAAATTTCCAGCACCAAAAAAAAATGACAAAAAAAAAAAAAAAACAGGCCAAAAAAAAAAAAAGGGGAAAAACAAATGACTTGAGTCATAGCCGGGCAGGCCCTCCACTTCTTGCCTATGAAAGGTCTGGGCCACCGCACACACTCCTCCGCTGTCAGCCTAACAGGGCATGGTGGGCCCTCTCCTGTGCCCCTGGCATGGGCTAGCATTTTGGCCAGCTTCTTTTTGACCAGATGCCGGAGGTCATTGATTTTCTTTCAATCCCGACCGTGTCCGGGTCCCCCCCCCGATGCATTCACCTGGTCAGTAATCATGTCCAAAATCTCTCATTTCTCTCTCCTCCTGGCGGGGTGGTGTTGGCACTGTCCGGGCCGTGGAGGTAACGCCCATAATCGGAAATGGCCCAGGCAAGAATTTGTTTCTCCCCCAAAGTAAAATTTAGCTTCCTCTTTCTCTCCGTCATACTCAGACAAAAACTCACTCCCAAACACTCAGCAAAAATCACGCACAAAAACAAGCAGGAAAAATCACTCACAAAAACAAGCAGCAAAAATCAAGCAAGAAAACAAGCAGGAAAAATCAAGCAAGAAAACAAACGAACAAAAAACTAACAACCAAAAACTCTCACAAGCAGTCACCAAAAATCACTTACAAATATCTTCTATCAAACACAAGATCACACAGTCCACAAATATCACAAAGACAAACCACAACGCAACTAACAACAGAACAAAAGCACCTTGCTGTATAGGGAGGGATACAAAGGGATGTACTTTTGCAGAGGAAGTGCGTTTGTGTCTGTCTATTTATGCTGTTTGCGTAGTTCATGATTTTGCCCTAGTCCACTTCCAATTTCACTGATTGCGCTGTTCCCGAGTTGTGAGCATGCGCACAGAGGTGCTGACATGGTCTGCTTCAAGCGCGCATGCGCGAGCCGGCCGGCCCTTCATTTGCATGGGGTCACGGCTCATTTCAATGTAACACGCCCACGTCCTTCCCAATTTGGAATACTCCGCCTTGCGCCTCAGAAATAACGTTGCGCAGGCGCTATTTTCTGCGTAAAAGCGACGAGAATAGGGTGATTGCGCCGCTACATTGCGCCAGTCTAACGTAAATGCGGTGTGCGCTACACCGGTCCAATAATGCGCAGATGTACCTGAATCTGGCCCTATAACTTTTGCACAAACCAATCAATATACGCTTATTGCAATTTTTTTTACCAAAAATATGTAGAAGAATACACACTGGCCTAAACTCATGAAGAAATTCTTTTTTTTTTTTTTACAATTTTTTGGGGATATTTATTATAGCAAAAAGTACAAAATATTGTGTTTTTTTCAAAATTGTCACTATTTTTTTATAGCGGAAAAAAATAACAACTGCACAGGTGATCAAACACCACCAAAAGAAAGCTCTATGTGTGGGATAAAAAGGACATACATTTTGTTTGGGTACAACATCGTATGACCGCGCAATTGTCAGTTAAAGCAGTTTTGCAATTTTCATATTTACATATATTTATATGCACTGTTCTATCTACTTTCATGCATACATATACACTGATCAGCCATACAGTAACTTTATAACTACTGACAGGTTAAGTTAATGTCATTGCTTATCTTGTTACAAGAGCATCTGAAAGGGGATATATAAGCAGCAAGTAAACATGTTGTCCCAGAAGTTGATGTGTTAAAAGTTAAAAGCAGAACAAATAGGCATCACAGCTTGTTGTGTAAGGTGCTTCCAGTCAGGGTGTCTATGCTGACCTGTGTCCACAGTCAAAAGCACCTACAATGGGAATGCAAGCATCAGAATCAGACCACAGAGTAATTGAAGAAGGTCTGATGAATCTTATTTCCCTTTCCATTATGTGGACGACTGGATGAGTGTGCATCACTTAACTGGGGAAGAGATGGCACCAGGATGCATAAAGAGAAGAAGCCAAGCCAGTTGAAACAGTGTGATGCTTTGGGCAATATTGTGTTGGGAAACACTGGGTCCATGTAGCACCTACCTAAACAATATTGCTGACCAAGTACACCCCTTCATGAAAACACCATTCCTTGATGGCAGTGGCCTCTTTCAGCTGGATAATGTGCCCTGCCGCACTGCAAAAATGGTTCAGGAAGGGATTGAGGAACACAGCAATACATATGAGGTGTTGACTTGGCCTACAAAATCTCCAGAGCTCATTCCAATTAAGCATCTGTGGTATGTACTGGAAAAAACGAAAAATCCATGGAGACCCTACATGCAATTTACAGGTCTTAAAGGATCTTCTACTGACAACTTGGTGGCAGATACCACAGCATACTTTCAGAGGTATATTGGTGTCCATGGCTCAATGGGTCAGGGCTATATTAGTGACAAATATGGCTGTTTTGGAGGCCAAAAAATATTAGGTAGGTCATTACAATGTGTATCACTAATTTAGTATATATACATATATATTCCTTCCATTGATTCACAAATTCTGGTACATATATAGGAGTAGGAAGGATAAATAAACCTCTAGCTACTGTGTGAGATACTGCCCCTACTCAAAACCTGCTCGAAGGATTAATTTCTTTCAGTAAAGCTCACAGGATACTCACAGGACACAGGAAAAAAAAAACTTCTTCCTGCATTTCATTTAACCTCTACTTGGAAATTGGTTTGGTTGGATCACAATAAACAATATACAGACTTAAGCCTCGTCGTACACACAACCCGACTTTATGGCCATAATTTGTCTGACGGCGTGTTGTGTCAGATAATCCGACTGTGTGTATGCTCCATCAGACAATTGTTGGCTGAATTGATGACAAAAAAAAAGTCTGTTCATGCTCCCCAATTGTAGGGCAATAAATCTGTTACGTCAGTTTTTATCCGATCGTGTGTACGCAAGTCCGTCCAACTAAAATCCAAAGTACAAACATGCATGCTCGGAACAAATGCTAAACATCAGACAACAATAGCAAAAGTTGCCCAAAGGGTGGTGGTAAAGAGCTGAAAAAACACATGATTTGGTGAATGTTGGCTGAAAATGTTGGGCCGTGTGTATGCATACAAAGTTCACGGCCAACCCCCCCTTGGACCAAAATCCACGGAAAAGTTGGTTGGAAGTCCGATCGTGTGTACGAGGCTTAACACTTTACAGGTAGACTTTAAACAGTGTCTAATCACACTGCAAGACACATTTAGTACAAAATAAATATTCACTAATTCTTTTTAGAAATCATATAAATATGTTTTGGCTGCTTTAGAAAACTTGCGCCTATGCTACATTTTTAGACTGGATATTTAATTTTGCTTTAATTTGGTGTTGCTGGAGCTGCAAAACAAAGAACAATAGCAGACCATTCAATACTATCAACAATAACACTGTTAATAAATTATAAATTAATACCTCTATGTGACTGAGTCAGCTTTATCTTGTTTTAATTAAATGAGGGAAAAAAAAGCAGAAATTCCTGTTTTAAACAGAAATATCCAGATAATGAATAAAACGTGAAATTAATTCTATTTTATCATCGTTTGACATCGACCCAATCATATAGCAGTAAGACTGTTGCTGTTACTGATAAATATGTCTCTTATAATATGCTCAAAATGGAATAAAATGAAGAGAGATACAGATTAGCAGTCATAGGCCCATTTAGAAATGTAATGCTTTGACACTATAATGGTCTGAGCTGTACACATACTTATGTTGTCACCTTTTCTGGAGAGGCAATCACTACTGATGTTTTTAAGAAGAACACTTGGCTAAATATAAAGGGGATATTGTTTCAACTCAATTTTCTTACAATTTCAGTAAATAAAACAAAAAGAGGAACTTCCATTAAAAATCGAACATCTGCTTTACTGCCCACCCTATACTAATGGGTAAAAAAATCCACTGAAATATAAATGTTTTTAGGTCGTGACTCTGACTCTTCCAGGAGGTGCAAGTGAACTCACCATGCCTCCCAGGAGCAGTGGCGGTGCGTTCATAAAGGGCGCAGGAGCGCAGCTCGCACTCCGCTCCCTGCTCCTCCTCCCCTCTCTCACATAGATCGATCCATGCATTAAATGAATCTATGTATGGTCGCCGCTGCCGCCCCCTACTCACTTGCCCAACCCCTTGATGGGCACCAGCATATGAATAATACATCGGCAGTGGGCGCCGGGCATATGAATTACATAGGCAGTGGTGTTTTGGAAGTGCCTGATTAGAGCCATAGGTAGTGGGCTCTAATAGGCTTCCAAAAGGGTAAACAGCTGGCGCACTGCTGTGTGTTTGCTGATTACTTAGTGTTGTGTTTGAGAAGCGAATGGTCTCCGGCCCTGAGCTTGTAGCCGTCAACCGTTGCCACCAAGCAGGAATAGGGCAGAAGACGGCGAGCTGACGGGGTCACACTGGCAGCATTAAATGGCCACACTGGAAGCATTTGATTGGCACACTGGAAGCATTTGGCACAGTGGCAGCAAATGATGGGCACACTGGCAGCATTTGATGGGCACCCTGGAAGCATTTAATGAGCACACTGGCAGTATTTGATGGGCACACTGGTAGCATTTGGTACACACTGGCAGCATAGGATAGGTACAATGGCAGCATTTGATGGCACTCTGGACACTGATAGCATTTAATGTGCACACATTGCAGCATTTGATGGGCACACAGGCAGCATTTGGCACAGTGGCAGCCAGTGGCGGTGGCGGCATCCATAGAAGGCACAGGGTGAGCCGCCCCCTCTCTCTCCTGCACTGCCACTGATCAAAAATACATAGATCCATGCATCTGAATAACGGCAGCTGATTGGCTTTGGAAGTGCCTATCAGAGCCAGCGGCTGCAATCGGCTGTAATTGCCTATCAGAGCCTGGGGGGTGTAATCAGCTTCCAAATAGTTAACCAGGGGACACACGGGGGTGCGTTCCCTGGCTAACACTGACAGGCGTTTCGGCCAATCAGGTTCACCGGTTCTGGTTACTAGTAACCTGATTGGCTGAAGCTCATCAAGGGCGGGAGAAGACATCGAGGAACCGTGGAAAGAGGATGGCTGACTCCAGAAAGGTAAACCCCGGGTGGGAGGGGCAATCTGACAGCATTTTGCAGGGCACAGTGTCGACAATTTATGGGCACAGTGGTTACAATTGATGGGCACAGTGGTGTCAATTGATGGGCACAGCGGTGACAGTTGATGGCACAGTGGCGGAAATTGATGGCACAGTGGTAACAATTGATGGCACAGTGGCTGCGTGAGATAGCATGGCACAGTGTCTGCGTTTGATGGCACAGTGGTGACAATTGATGGGCACACTGGCGACAATTGATGACACGGTGGTGAAAAATTAATGGGCACAGTGGCATTAAATGATGGCACAGTGGCTGCGTTTGATGGCATGGCACAGTGGTGACAATTGATGGCATGACACAGTGGCGAGAATTGATGGCATGGCACAGTGGGGACAATTCATGGCACAGTGGCGACAATTGTTTGTATGGCACAGTGGCGACAATTGATGGCACAGTGGCGACAATTGATGGCATGGCACAGTGGCGACAATTGATGGCACAGTGGCTGAATTTGATGGCACAGTGGCTGCATTTGATGGCACAGTGGCTGCCTTTGGTGGGCACAGTGGCTGCCTTTAATGGGCACAGTAGCTGCGTTTAATGGGCACAGTTAGCTGCGTTTAATGGGCACAGTGAAGCTGCAATTGTTTTTTTCTTTTTTTTTCGTTTGCTTGCGCCCCCCAAAAATGTGGGGCACCATGCTATGATCGCATATGATCGGCATACTATCAGCATTTTTATGGGCACCCTGGCAGAATTTGATGGGCACAATGGCAACATTTGATGGCACAGTGGCTGCAATTGAAGTTTTTTTTTTTTTTTTTTGTCATCGGAGAGGAAAAAAACAGTCCGCACGGACCAACATCACATCAACAGAACAAGGGGAATCAAAACATCACATATGAGGCACATAACAGCGATGCTCGCAGGCATCGACATACGTACTGACACATTTATGCTAACATATAAATCTTTATTATAATTATATTATATTATTTAGTATAATAATGATAGTCATTTACTTGACACCTATTATATAATATTATATTTATGTATATGATATAATTATATATATAATTGATTATAAATTTTATTAAGGGTTTTTTGATAAAGTTTTTATTTTTTATTAAAAATATGACGATAATCAATGCTCAATGACCAGGCCATTTTTGCGATATGGCACTGCTTCACTTTAACTGCCATGCGACGCTGAACCCAAACAAAATTGTTGTCCCTTTTTTCCTCACAAATAGAGCTTTCTTTTGGTGGTATTTTTTTTCATTAAAGGATTTTATTGAATTGTAAGTCAAAAGAAACAAGACAAATATAAATGATGGCTCAGCACAGATGCAACTGTGTGAAAAACATGTCAGATAGTAGTACAAATATGAAACTCCATAGACTAGCATTATAGACCGGATACAAATAGAATGCGAGTGTAATCACGGGGTCGCCAATACTGTGAAAGTAGAAGTTATAACGGATGCATTGTTTATTCATCAAGTATTCGTGTCAGTAACATATCTATGCATAGGAATATTTTCCAGGGATGATCTGGGAGCCAAACAAGTTTAGGGACATCAAAAAGGATGTCTTAGATGAGGAGAGTGTAGGAGAGCATGAAAACGAGAAAAAGGGGAAGGGGGGGGGGGGGTAGGGAGAGAGGTGGTGTAGGGTGGTTGTGTTACCTGCGGATTTACTTTCCATCTAATCTCCAGTGTGGGCATCAGAGGTACAGTTACGGAGCTACTAAGGCTCGATAGCGTCTCCAGAGGAGCATCATTGCATTATAGACTCATAGTCTTGCGAAAATCGAAAAACAGACCAAGGTCGCCAGGTGTCAAGAAATTTCTCAGCTGTCCCCCTGTCCTGAGCCAACGTGTCCTCCATCTCGCGAACCTCCGCCACTCTACGAAGCCATTCTTGGACCGAGGGTATTCTGGTGGTGAGCCAGTAGAGAGGGATTAAAGACTTAGCTGCATTCAGCAAGTGCTTAGTTAGTGAGTTCTTGTAGCGGGAAAGCGAGGAAGAGGACAAGTGTAGCAGACAGCATGCAGCAGACAATTCTATGGGCGTATCAGTGATCCGTTTGGTTGTATCACAGACCCCCTTCCAGAAGGTAGAGATCATGGGGCAGGTCCACCATATGTGGATCAGTGAACCTACTGCAGACTGGCATCTCCAACATGTGTTTGGTTTCGAGGGGTCCCAGTTGTGGAGCCTCACTGGCGTGTTGTACCACCTGGTTAGTAGTTTGTAGCTTGTCTCCTGCAACTTCGTACTGATAGAGCACTTGTGTGCCAATATGCAAGCCTTTTGCCACTGCTTGTCCGTAATGACCAGATCAAGATCTCTGACCAATCCCGCCTCTGTTTATCCAGACTCTCCTCGCTCGTGCATTTCAGCACACGAATACGCCACCGAAGTGGCCCTGGCAACCAGTTTCTGTGCATGACAAGTAGATTCCAGAACCGTCTGTGGTCTAAATAGATCAGGGCGAGTTCTTCAATCCAGTCAGGTAGCTGCGCAGTTGAAAATATGACCATTGATTCATGTCGGTGAGAGCATTGTCTAATTTAAGTGAGGGCCAGTCTTTAAGTTTGTTCGCCACATAGCAATCTCCAATCCACAGCGGGCCATGTGTGCGTGGTGATCTAAAAGTCGGTGTATTCAAACCGGGAACAAGTCAGGGTTATCAGCTAGAGGGGTGAGCGGGCTGGGAAAGGTGGAAAGTTTCTTCAGCCTGGAGAGTGAGTGAAAAATTTCTAAGGTGGTTCCTGTGATGGGATTTTTACGAAGTGGAAGGGGGCACCTGGGCCATGATATCCATGGTGAGTATAAGAGAGACACGGGACTAAGTTCATTCTCCAATGCCACCCAATCTTTTGCGTGGCCATGGCAATGCCAATCTATAATCCTTGCTAAATGGGCTGCCTGGTAGTACTCTTTAAAGTCAGGAAAGCCTAGCCCTCCTCTTTCCTTGGGTTGCGTTAAACTAACTAGTTTGATCCTAGGTTTCTTCCCATTCCAAAGGAATCGGAGTAAAACTGAGTTCATAGACGCGTGTCAGGTAGAGAAATCTAGGTAGTATAACCATTTTAACTATGGCCACTCGTCCGAACCATGAGAAGTGTCTCAGGCCCCAATGGTCGAGGTCCCCTTCACAGCTTTTAAGGAGCGGGGGTGAGCCACGTCCCCAGGTACTTGAGGGCTCCACCCTCCCATCGAAAGGGCGAGTTCGCTTTGGTTAGGGATAATAGTCTATCCGGTAGCGTTATTGTAACGGAATGCACCGTGACAGACTGAGATATTCCTATGTCTAGGGTTACCTTATGTCCACTAGGGCCATAGGGTGACAAAGAATCATAATTCATAGGTTACAGAAGACATTAATAAGGGACATTAATAATAATTCATGCTTGCAGGATGTCTTCAAATATCAAAAGCTGTTAGCTATGCAATCTGGACACACATGCTTTTGAAAGGTGTTAATTCAGGTCAGCCAGCCAGTGAGTCATACCTTTGTATAATATGCTATTGAAATATCTGAAGGTGTGGATTGCACCCACTCTCACAAGACTCTGCCATTGTGTGATAAAGCTGTATAGATAACTTATTCAACTAGATGTCTGTGTTATTATTCAAGGTTAATTGAACCCTATTGAAGATACGGTGCCGACCGGTCTACATGGTTAGCTTACCTGAATGCCTTTTAGAGTGTGATTGAAGCCCCCCATGGTGTGAAGGGGGGTGGAGATTGCATTGTCCTGTGATTAACTGTAGTATGCTGTACTGGATATAAGCAAGCTAAGGAAACTAATAAATTGTCATATCTTTGGAAGCAAGAACGGAGCTCTGTCTCGTCTTATTCTGGGAAAGGATATGGATCGTGTATGCAATATTGTCGGAGTGTGTCAGATAAGCTTGTCGTGGTTGGATGGAAGGTTGTAAGCGGTGGTGACCGTTACATTGGTGGCACAGCAGTGGGGTGATTCCATCTTCAGAAGGACGGCTACAAGGACACATGACAATGGAGACGCTGTATGAACGGATGAAGCTCTCTTCCCTCATGGACTTACTGGAGAGCCGGGGCAGACCAGCCAGCAACCGTAAGAAAAGGGACATTATCGCAGAACTTGTCGAAATGAATAGAGCTAAGAGGCCCAGCGTAACAGACAGGACACCCGAGGAAGAATTTTTTGATTGGGCTGTTAAACATGGACTGGCACAATATGGTCCTAATCCTCCGCCAGAGATCATAGACCGGGTTATAGCGGCTGTGGATGCCACCTTGCGACAGCGAAGAAGTGCTGCAGCAGCTGAAGAGAGAGGAGAGGTGCAGATACCAGTCTCCATGGAAGAGGAATTCCAAAGGAGGTTACAAGAGATGCGGATACAGCATAGAGGACCAGTATCAGAGGAGGTCCTGTTGGGATGGTCGGATGTGATTCGGTGCCAACTCTGGAAGGAAGCGTTAGCTCTGGAGCAGCAACACCAAGGAAAGGTCCTGCCCTCCATCTATGCAAGGTACTGGCCGCAGTATGACGTACGAATGCTGTTGTTGGGGGAACAACCGAAGCAGGAGTGGATAGCCGAGTTAAGCAGGCTGATCCGGGCAGAGATGCAGCTGGATAAGAGCTACAGAGCCCTCCGGTGGTATGTAGCCCAAGAGTGCCCGTGGTCAGCGGATGACAGCCCCACAGAAGGCTATGACTATGATGGCCTGGGATTGTTGTATTGGAGGATGTCCAGTGATCCCGACTTTGGGGATGATCGGGAGTGGCGCTTGGAGGACATAATGGAGCAAGGAGA
The DNA here is from genome assembly GCA_029574335.1 of Rana kukunoris. Classification (NCBI taxonomy): domain Eukaryota; kingdom Metazoa; phylum Chordata; class Amphibia; order Anura; family Ranidae; genus Rana; species Rana kukunoris. The sequence continues at coordinate 46,582 of JAJQKJ010000230.1, read as the reverse complement.
GGAAAAATTAAATATCTCGGGAGTCCACTGGTCACAGGAAGATTTGGAATTTCTGGCCATTTGGGAATGGGAGCTGGAGGTCGCCTACAGACAGCTGCTAGACTCGGCTCAGCAGCAGGGTGGGGCTCCCATTGCCTGGGACTATGAGGAAAGTTCAGATGACAACTGTGAACTCCTGGCTGATGAATCGGCAGTGGAAAATATGGAGATTTTCATCCCTAAAGCCGAAGCGGATGGTGTGGAGTTCCAGGGAGCCGGGGCGGTTGGCCCCCCTCTCCAGCAACGAGCTGAGGTGGTAAAGCTTTTACCCCCAGCTGAATCACTGGCAACAGAGCAGGGTACCCCAAGCCTCTGCTCCCAACTAGCAGAAGAGGGGGACCCTGTGGTAGTGGATGGGACTGTGGTCTCCACCCACAGCAACACAGCGGAAGAGCTGGCAACAGAACAGAGGGTCACGGACCTCTGCTCTCCACTAACGGAAGAGGGGGACACTGTGGTAGTGGATGGGACTGTGGTCTCCACTCACAGCAACCCAGCGGAAGAGCTGGCAACAGAGCAGAGTGTCATAGGTCTCTGCTCCTCACTAACAGAAGAGGGGGTTCCTGGGGTAGTGGATGGGACTTCAGTCTCCACTGGCACAACCCCAGAAAATGGTACAGGACTGGGACAGGAGGATGTCTGCTTTGCTTTGCAAGCACCGGGGGGTTTTCACCAAGCACCAGTGGATGGGACTTCAGTCTCCACTGGTATACCCCAGGAAGGGGGGGCAGTTGGCCCAGACCCCCAAAAGCATGATGGACTGAGCCCAGCTACCCTGCCTTCTCCCCAGCGGCAGGCGTGTTCTCTGAGAGAGGCAGAGGTTGGCGGGGTGAGTAATGCTCAGTTTGGAGCCATTTATTTGGGGTACAGTATGGATACCAGCATTGGAGGACGGGAACTACTCACGGACTTCGGAGTCAACCCGTTTGGGGTTACCACCTGTGTCCGTCTCCCACCGAAAGGGGAGAGATGTAACGGAATGCACCGTGACAGACTGAGATATTCCTATGTCTAGGGTCACCTTATGTCCACTAGGGCCATAGGGTGACAAAGAATCATAATTCATAGGTTACAGAAGACATTAATAAGGGACATTAATAATAATTCATGCTTGCAGGATGTCTTCAAATATCAAAAGCTGTTAGCTATGCAATCTGGGCACACATGCTTTTGAAAGGTGTTAATTCAGGTCAGCCAGCCAGTGAGTCATACCTTTGTATAATATGCTATTGAAATATCTGAAGGTGTGGATTGCACCCACTCTCACAAGACTCTGCCATTGTGTGATAAAGCTGTATAGATAACTTATTCAACTAGATGTCTGTGTTATTATTCAAGGTTAATTGAACCCTATTGAAGATACGGCGCCGACGCCCGGTCTACATGGTTAGCTTACCTGAATGCCTTTTAGAGTGTGATTGAAGCCCCCCATGGTGTAAAGGGGGGTGGAGATTGCATTGTCCTGTGATTAACTGTATTATGCTGTACTGGATATAAGCAAGCTAAGGAAACTAATAAATTGTCATATCTTTGGACGCAAGAACGGAGCTCTGTCTCGTCTTATTCTGGGAAAGGATATGGATCGTGTATGCAATATTGTCGGAGTGTGTCAGATAAGCTAGTTGTGACTGGATGGAAGGTTGTAAGCGGTGGTGACCGTTACAGTTATGTTGAGAGCTTCCGATTTTGTGTAGTTTATTTTTAGATTCGACATGTAGCCGTAGTGGGCAAATTCTTTCATTAAGTTGGGTAGCGATATGTGAGGGTCAGTCAGGAAAAATAGGAGGTCGTCTGCGTATGCCGTGACCTTGAACTCACTGCCCCCCACACGAAACCCATTCACCGCCGCGTTTAACTTAACCATCCTAATAAAAGGTTTGAGCGTCGTGATGAAGAGCAGGGGCGACAATGGGCACCCCTGCTTAGTTCCATTAGCGATTTCCACTTTTTCGGAGAGGTTGCCATTTATTTTTAAACGGGCCGTTGGATTTTGATATAGCGCATCAACCCACGCCATCATGCGTGGGCCGAATCCCGCACGGTCGCACACCGCCATCATGAAGTCCCACGCCACCCGGTCGAAGGCCTTCTCCGCGTCCGTAGAGAGGAGAAGGCCCTCGATCTTCCGCACTCTCGCCGCATGGGTCAGTAGAAGGGCTTTGGTAACATTGTCCTTAGCTTCCCGATTCGGCATGAACTCCGCTTGTTCAAGACCAATTAGCCCAGGGAGTAGCGGGCTAAGTCTAGTGGCAAGGATTTTGGCAAATAGCTTCACGTCTAAATTGAGGAGTGAGATGGGCCGGTAGCTTGAACATGATGTGGGATCCTTACCAGGCTTCGGAATGACCGCTACGTGGGCTGTGAAGAAATCTGGGGTAACCTTTCTGGGTACAGACAGTGAGTTCAAAGCCTTTTTAAGGGGTTCTATGAGGTGTGCAGCGAAGGTCTTGTAGTAAATAGCTGAATACCCGTCTGGTCCCGGACTTTTATTAGATTTTAACTGCCCTATCGCTACTACTAACTCCTCCACTGAGATTGGTTTTTCCAATATGGCAATATCAGGGTCCGAGAGTGTCGGAATGCCGCTCTCGACTAGGTAATCTCGTATGAGCTGTGGTCTGTCGCCTGTCATGTGGGGCTGTCTATGTTGAGGGGGCAGGTTATAGAGTTTCGAATAGAAACTGTGGAAGTGGTTTGCAATCTTTTCAGTTGTTACGTCTAATCCCCCATCATCCCGTTTTATGGCAGCAATATTGTTGGCGAATGAGCATTCACGAAGTGCCCTCGCCAAGAATCTGCCGGTCTTGTCACCCGATTCGTAGTAGAGTCGTTTTTTGAAGAACAACGTATGTTTAGCTGAAGTGTCCAGGAGCTGTTGTAATTCACGTCTCAATTCAAGCAGCTGTCTAGCCGAATCAATGGAGAGCGATTGTTTGTGTAGAGTTTCCAATTTGTTAATTTGGGTAGTCAGTTTAAGCATTAAGGCTTCTCTTTCCCTTTTACGTTTGGAGCCTATTCCAATCAATACCCCTCTGACCGTACATTTGTGTGCCTCCCAGACCGCGAGCGGGTCCGATCCAGGGATGGCGTTGAGCGTGAAAAACTCTTTCAGGGTTTCGGTTAATGAGGAAAGCGTGGTTGAGGTGGTCAAAAGGGATGCATTAAGTCTCCACGACGACGATCGCGTGGATGGTTGTGTCACGTCCAAGGACATGGACACAGGGGCATGGTCAGAGAATGTCTGTATGCCTATGTGTGCACCCATCAGTCTCGAGAGGTCACGTTGTGTGACAAAGAGATAGTCTAATCTAGCGTATCTCGCATGTGGGATTGAAAAGTGAGTGAAATCCCGTCCCTCAGGGTGCGAGAAGCGCCATGTGTCAACCAAGTGGAGAGACTGTAGCATCACCTTGAGTCTCTTTAGGAGTCTATAGGTAATACACGACTTCCCGTTGGAGGTGTCCTCAAGGGGGTTCAGGGGTACATTAAAATCTCCTCCCATTATGATGCATCCGTTGGCAAACCCAGCCAGTTCCCCAACAACTCTCCGGCAAAAGGTGCCATGAGCTTTGTTTGGGAAATAAACGTTTGCGAGGGTCATCGGGGAGCCTCCATATGTGCCCTTAATAAAAATAAATCTACCCCCAGGATAAATCTACCCCCAGGGCAGTGTACTGGAAGGGAGCGTCTTTACTAATCAGTATCGTCACTCCTTTTGATTTTGAGTCGTTATTGGTTGAGTGAAATACACCTGGAAAATGAGCATTGGAGAGTCTAGGAACATGATCGGTCTTAAAATGGGTTTCCTGAAGGAAGACAAAATGGGGCCTACCTTTTTTTAATTCTCTCAATAGGGAAGAACGTCGTTCCGGAACGTTCAAACCCCGGACGTTGTGAGAAATTACCAGAGGGCTGTTCCCCAGCGAGGAACAGGCCATGTTGAGCGTCTCAGTAGGCGAGGTCGGCTGGGAGGACAATCTGGAAGGGTACAACTGCAGGAGACAAGTTAGCAACAGCACCTTAGAGCCTAATAGCATCACAATATAGCAGGTAGACTAACACACCTTAATGACACGGGACAGGGGAGGGGAGGGGAGGGTGGGAAAAGATCAGGGGATAGTGAAGATAAAGGAGAGGAAAAGATTAGTAGGAGATGAAGTGAGGAGAAAGTCTGGAGAAGGTCACCTAGCAGAGGATCTCCCCCACGAGGCCGAAATCGGTCCCGCTGGGGAGAGTCTGTATATAGTGAGTAGTGTGTCCTGTAACTCTAGAAAGAGATCAGGGCACCTTGTGGGGTGTTTGGGAGGCAGCGACAACGAGGTGTCAGAACCTCAGACAGTCTACTATCCGAGCAATAAAGAAAAACAGAGATATGTAATTCCAGACAGAGATTGTCAAGCCTCGGGCGGCACACACAGCCCTATAGAGCTAGATCAAAGTAATCAAACAAACATGGTATTGAACATATACCCAACTTAGGTGTGCAATAGCCTGGAATGCTAATATGAAAGGATTATAATGAAATACAGTAACATGGCCCCTGACCCCGCACAATCAATAGCAACAACTTTAAAGAGGTTCCCCCGCCCTTCAATATACCAATGAAGACCAGCCTTGGAATATAAGAGATGAAAAGAAAATAAAACGAAAAGAAAAAATTAACCAAGGCAATAAGCAGCATTGGTTTCCCCGCTGACCAAAGAATAAAAATAACAAGGAGCACCCAGGTTAACAGGCTTCTAACGCTGCACCGGCGACGGTACAATGACCTGATGGGATCCCCCTCTTGCGCTCCGCTGGTATTCAGGTCCTGGCAGGCAAATACATTCTTGTACCTAGAAAAGAGCCACGTCCAGGGCAAGGTACAAAACTGAGCAGTAGGCTCTCGCTGTATACAGGCCGCAAGTAGTAATGGTGGCCGCGTGAGACTCCAAGTATCTGGCGTGTCAGCCTGCAGGTCAGTGGAGGGAGTCAGGATAGGAGGGCTGAAGCCAAGGGGGTGTTAGGGAACGTAATGGGAGAAACAGCGGCTGGGAGTATTCACGGGGGTCAGCTGCGGGTAGCAGGGGGTGAGCGCTGGGAGCCATCAGTTGCACGGGGCAGTTCTCTGGGGGTCACGATCCAGGCATTTTAAGGAAAAAGAAGTGAAAAAGCAAAATGTCAAAACTCACGGTCAGTCCTCGGCCCGGTTCCCGGCTGCAGCCGCGGAGCGATTCGGGCTGTCATTCCTCAGGCCTCCATGGCGGGCTTGCTTGGGCCGCTTCGCCTGCCTCTTGTCTGGAGTGGAGAGTGGAGAGTCGGGCGGGCTGTGTGTTGGAGGCGATAGCAGGAATTCCGCATACCAATCGGGTAGATCGGTCTGTCCCAGTTCAAGGGCCTCACAGAACTCGGGAAGATCAGCCGGGGTGCGAAGCGTAAATTGTCTTCCATTATGGGAGACGTTTAAAGCAAAAGGAAAGCGCCACGTGTACCTGAGCTCTTTTCCCCTCAGTTTCTCCAGCAGGGGGCGGAGGGCTCTCCTATTGCGTAGCGTTATCTGAGACAGGTCGTGAAACAACATGATGGTAGAGCCATTAAATATAATGTTATCATTCCTCCTGGCCTTGCGCATAATGTCCTCTTTAAGGGCATAGTTCTCCAGACAGCAGATTATGTCTCGCGGTGGTGCTGTATCAGGTCCTCTGGGCCGCAGCGCTCTATGGGCCCTCACAAAGCCGATCTCGGCATCCTCCTGTCGTTCTAATAAGCTGTTGAAGACACTTCTCAGCGTGACGATGATTTGGTCCGGGTCTACCGATTCCGGATGCCCCTTACACGCACGTTACACCTTCGACCTCTGTTGTCGAGGTCCTCTATATGACGGTTCATGTCTATCAGGTGTTGGGCATGAGCCATGGTGACCTGTTCTATCTTGTGGATCGCTCTATCTCTGCGTTTCCCGGCCGATTCCGTGGCCGCCATCTTCTCATTGAGCACAATCATGCTCGTTTTCAAGTCTGTAAGGGCCGCTGAAAAGGTGGCTTTGATATCAGCAGCAATCAATGACATGTCCGCTAGGGTCAGTGGATGATTCAGGAGAGGACTTACTGTGTGCCAAGCTCTCAGGAGCAGATTGTGAGTCGTCACTATAGTCCTCCTCATGATGTATCGGCGCCATCTTGGAGCTAGCAGCAGCAGCGCGGCCCGATTGTCTCGGCTTGAAGAGCTCTGCTATGTTCTTGGCCGATGAAGGCACCGAATTCCGCCGTGTGCGGGATGAGGGCGTTGAGTGGAGCTTTTTGCCAGGCATCTGGGGACCTGCGATCGGGTATAGGTTGCTAAGGGGCCGTGTGTGCCGGAGAGCCTTCTCAACAAGCTGCCATTCTCGCCGCGCGCCAAGCCACGCCCCCCTCTTTTGGTGGTATTTGATCACCTCTGCTGTTTTTATTTTTTGTGCTCTAAACAAAAGAAGAGCGAAAATTAAAAAAAAATATATATATTTTGTACTTTTTGCCATAATAAATATCCCCATTTTTTTAAAAAGCTATTTTTTTTTTCAGTTTAGGGTGATATGTATTCTTCTACATATTTGTGGTTATAAAAAGAAAAAGAAAAAAGGTTGCGCTCAGAAACACAATCTGATATTGTGAAGGAATAAGTACACAAATAAAAACACAAATAATAAAAAGTGAATATATCTGGATTATAAGTAAAGTCTGTGAGGGTTAATTTCTGATATAATCAAAAAAAAGTCCATGAGGGTTAATTTCTGATGTGATCAAAAACAAATAGAATAATTTGCATTCAAAATTAATCTCTATTAGTCCATTTGTACTGGTATCAAACAATTATTTTTGATTAAGGTATAAATATGAATATAAATATAAAGGATTGTCCAATGCTCAGCAAGGGGCAGTAACAACTGTAGATTGAAGAGATCCTAGATAGGATTCGTTACCGATCTCACAGTAATTCTGCGGACACATCAAGGGTTAAGTAAAGATGTACTCTTACCGGATCCTAGAGTAACTCAGGCATATCAATCCACTGGCATCAGGAAAGGGAGATAACATCGACCACTTCCGAATCTTCCACCTCGGATTGAAAAGATCTCCACTGGAATAGATAGTATTCCACACTAATGCAGACTCCAAGTCTCATTCATAGAACCAAGGGAGAAACAACAAGGGCTCGCAATAGTGAAATACTAACAGGAGGTTTAATAAAATATGTGCAGCAAATTACACATCAACATTTTAAAATTGCCGGCTAAAAAATGACATAAAACAAAAGCAACAAAACGATTACGTGCGCCCGCGCTTCCGGGGTCACTGGTTACGCGGTGACGTTAGTGCGTGGCTCCGCCCTGACCAGTTTCGTCACAAAATGACGTTGTCAAAGGGCACGGGCGACGCACTGAACGTTCACCTTAATATATGTAAAGAGACGCAACCAAGCCTCTCTTTCGAATCACAACCTCCAATGAAACAAGGTCGCAAAACCAGAAGACGTGGGAGTGGGAGTGGCCGGGAACTAGGAAGTGCCTAAAAATAAGCATATATTGATTGGTTTGCGCAAAAGTTATAGCGTCTACAAAATAGTGGATAGATTTATGCATTTGTTTTTTACTAGCAATGGCGGTGATCTGCGATTTTTATCAGGACTGTGACATTATGGCGGACGCATCGGACACTTTTGACACATTTTTGTGATGATTGACAATTATACAGCAATCAGTGCTATAAAAATGCACTGATTACTTTATAAATATTACTCAACACTAGGGGGGCGATTAATGGGTTAACTGTGTTCCGTAGTGTGTTTTCTAACTGTGGGGGGAGGGGGCTGTCTATAGGAGATGACAGATCATGGTTCCTAGCTATTAAGGACTCATGATCTGCATCTCCTCACAGAACAGGGATGAGTGTGTTTACACACACACACGTCCCTGTTCTGCCTCTCATGCCTGCGATCATGCGTGGCCAGTGGTCATCGCTACCGCCGGTCATGAGCATTGGCACCCCTGCAGTAAATCGGCCATGCGCCTGCTATCCCGCTTAAAGGAACCGACATACAGCTATGACGGTTCGTGGGATTGTCCTGACCGGCCACAGTATAATGACGGCGGCTGGTTGCCAAGTGGTTAATCATTTCTAAATAAATATTTCACATACTGCTGTAGGTGTATATACAATTCTTATCTTGAACAAGTTGTTTATATGCTTCAGTGTGTGCATGTTATGCTGAGAGGAAAACCCAGCACTAACATGCACTTGCTGATCGTTCTCCCTGATTGAGTATCTAGGAGTTACCTTGAGAAAAGAGCTTTGTGTTCCTCCTCTGAGTCCTTCATATGTATTTGTGTAACCTGTAATTCTGCTATTCATATATGTATTCACACTACTGCAGCAATCAAGCCAATCAAGCACAAAGCACTTGCAACCTGCTGCCAGTAAAAAGTAAATATAGAATGTATACTTTGGGTTTTTATTATTTCCAAATCAAAAAGAATGTTATTTTTTTGTTCTTAAAGGTGTTGTAAACCCATGTGTTTTTTCACCTTAATGCATCCTATGAATTAAGGTGAATAAACACCTTGCAGTAATCATCCCCCTAGCCCCCTGTTTTACTTACCTGCGCCCTAAAATTCCCCCTCCGCGGGGTGCCAACTCTTGATTGGATAAATTGATAGCAGCACAGCCATTGGTTCCCACTGCTGTCAATCAAATCCATTGACACCGGACACCGGGGGGCGGGCCAAGTCATACATTCGGCAGCTTCGGACACCGAATAAAATGACTCGGGTGCACGCCCGCAAGGTAACCCCCCAGGAAAGCGCTTCTCCTACGGGGTTAAGGGGATTATCTGATGCAGGGAGGAGCTGCGAGAGCTGCCAAGGGACCCAGAAGACGGTGTTCGGGGCCACTCTGTGCAAAAACGAGCTGCACATTGGAGGTAAGTATGACATGTTTGTTATTTTTTTGTTATTTATTCCTGAGGGGGACCTTCAGATTCCTATTCCGATTGCTAAGTCGCTCCTGACACCGGCCAAGATCTGGACCCCAGTAAGTTGAAGATCGCGGAAAGCGTCCACTACACCTTAACGTGCTGCTCCTTCCAGATTCCCTACCTGATGATTGAATGCAGCTGAAAAATCTTCTACTTTTCCATGGACAATATATATTTGATTAGTCCGTGTTTGGGACTCTAGTATGTGAATCCTTCATGTATACCTAGCAAGGATCTCCAAACTACGGCCCTCCAGCTGTTTCGGAACTACATTTCCCATGAGGCATTGTAAAACTCTGACATTCACAGACACGACTAAGCATTATGGGAATTGTAGTTCCTGAACAACTGGAGGGCCATAGTTTGGAGACCCCTGAGTCCTAGAGGATCCTTTCCCGCTCTCCAGAAGTACTTCACAGTATGTTTTTTATATTTTTTTTCTGCTGTTGCCCTCTTTTTGGGTTATCTTCTTTTAGATTTATGTGCTTTCTAAAGGAGATGGGATCTTCCACCGTTGGATCTTGCAGGTAGCCAAGCATGTCACCAAAATTCAAGGCAACCGCCTTGGATCACTGAAGATGTTTTTTTTTCCTTCAGGCCTTCTACAATGTTTTTTTTTTTCCCTCAATAGTATTATTAACGTTTTTGTTTTTTTATGTATAATTCTTCTTATACCTTTTGATATCCTTTTCAGCAGACCTTTTTTTGGCCTTCTTTTTGTTACCTGATGTACCCTTTGTTGCATCATTTCAATGAATCAACCTCAATGTGTTTTCAGTTCCATGTGTCTGTTTCATTACCTGAGCTAGCATGTGAAGGGCTTGAATGCCATTCAAAAAAGATGGATAGCTTTGAAGGAATACAAGGCCTCAGGAGCAGATGTGATTATGGTCCAGTAGACAAATTTCCGACCATGGGGGCTCCTTTAAGTTTGCTTCCAAGCACTCCCCACTACTTTTTTCACATCTGACCCCTCCAGGAATGCCGGCGTATCGATTTTAATTTAACGCTCAAGTGCCATTAAAGTACTTTCTTCAATTTGGATCCCCATGGTCGGTTTGTGCTCCTGAAGTGTACCCACCTGAATACGTCCTTTACTCTGGCAAATATATATGTCCCTAATTCGGGACAGATTGTTTTTCTCACAAAAGTTTTTAAAAAATGTCAGACTATTTCACAGCACTTCATGGTTATAGGGGGCAATTTTAACATGTGCATGTCCCCGACCAAAGATAGATTTGCCTTATTTCAATCAATCAACCAATCAATCAAAAGTTATCCACCTCTTTCGCAAACTGGTTCGCTCTTACAATCTTTATGATATTTGGAGAGTAAAACACTCCACTCACAAACAGTATACATTATTTTCCCCTCCCCAAAAATTATACTCTAGGTTAGACCACTTCTTTGTGACTGCGCTTTTGTTACCATATGTAGTTACTTTGTAGATAAATCCTATCACATGGTCGGATCATACACCTATTAACCTAGATATCATTTTATCTGGCCCGATGCCCAGAACATATCATTGGCATCTTAACGCATTCCTGCTAAGTAACCCTGAATCTCAGACCCTTCAACAAAAATTGTCAGAATTTTTTTTCAAATAAATGAGGGTTCAGTGTCAGAGACCTCCACCTTGTGGGAAGCTCATAAATCTTTTTTCAGGGGTGAGTGCATCTCGTTTGGTTCCCGGTTAAAACGGGATGCTGCCAAACCAAAAGCCGAGCTTGTCTCTAAGCTACAAGCTGCTGAGACAAGCCTAATTCATTACCACACGGTGGAACGCCTACGACTTGTGGTCTCTTTCAGGAATCATATTAAGCCCTTGGATTTTAACAAGATTTCTAAATCATTGTTGTGGTCTAGACCAGGGGTCTCCAAACTGTGGCCCAAGGGCCGGATGTGGCCCTTTGCTAGCCTTTATCCAGCCCTTGGGGCAGTATTGCTCCAAAGATTTGAGGCACTATTGCTCCCAATGACACCAACAATGGGGCTCTCTTTCCTCCACTAATAGCAATGATGGAGCACTATTCCTCCTCCTACTGCCCACCAACACTGGGGCCATGTTTTATTCTCACTGATGCTCGGACCTGGGGCATTTTCTACCCCCATTGGTCAAAATCCGGCCTCCCTGAAGTCTCAAAGACAGTAAACTGGCCCTTTGCTTGAAAAGTATGGAGACCCCTGGTCTAGACAAAAGTTCTATAAATACGCTTATAAACCACACAGAATGCTAGTGAATGGACTCAAGCCTTGTCCATCCCTGATACCTGATCATTTAATGCTGTCGAATGGTACCCCCACTTATTGCCCTTGTACCATGTCAAAGGTATTTGGGGATTTCTATAAAGATTTCTATAAAGATTTCTATAAAGATCTTTATAATGGTCTGAGCTCAGATCCTACCTCACATTACACACAAGGTAATTTTGTCAACTTTATGTCATCTTTACAACTGCTCGAGTTATCCTGTGAACAACGTTCTAAACTTAACTTGCCAAGGAAATAAATGAAGTGATCAAATTAACATAACTGTTATACCAAAACCAGGCAAAGACTCCTCACTACCTGATAACATTCGTCCCAAAGCACTGTTAAACTCAGACTATAAAATATTTACCAAAATACTAGCCAATAGTCTCTCGCTATTGTTGCTATCCCTATTACATAAAGATCAGATGGGCTTTGTTCCGACTAGACACGCAGGAGACAACACAAGACGTACACTAGATCTGATAGATCTCCTAAGACAAAACGCCCTGCCATAGTTATGAGCTTAGCTGCTCAAAAAGCGTTTAATCCCTTCAGCTGGCCATACATGTTTGCAGTACTGTCCCGATATGGGTTTTCGGGCTCTTTTATTAATGCTTTAAAGGCTCCATATTCACATCGCTCTTCCCAAGTCCAGCTGTCCTCTCATCTGTCGCAGCCCTTCCCCCTAAGTAACGGCACCAGACAGGGTTGCTCTTTGTCACCTTTGCATGGAGTCTGGAGCCTTTGGCTGAGGCCATTAGGTCTCATCCAGACAACCGCAGGGTTTCGTTGCGACAGAGAGACTATAAGTTATCACTCTTTGCCAACGACATCTTGCTAACGCCCACCAATCTCCACATTTCACTATCTTCTCTACATGATACCTTAGCATCTTTTTTATTTCTATATCAGGGTTTATAATTAACTGGTCCGAAACAGAAGCCATACCTATAAATGTCCCCCCAGAGCAATTTGCTTTCCTCCAACATAATTTTAAATATCCCTGTTGTGTTCATATCCTTAAATATCTGGGCATCCACATCACCCCCTCTTATTCTACTCTCTATCAGGCCAATTTCCCCCAGATGTTCACAGAAATTACCCAACTTCTAAATCAATGGGCCGCCCTCCCTTTTGTCACGTCTTGGAAGAATTAATGTTCTCAAGATGTAGATACTTCCCAAACTTCTTTATTTATTTAAGATGCTCCTTTTGGCAATCCCAATCGCGCATCTAAAGGCTCTCCAACTGAAGTGCCTACTTTGTATGGAATAATGCCTCTCATCGCATTGCGAGTTCAGTGGTCCTTGCTCTAAGAACTAAAGGGGGTCAAGCTGCTCCAGACATCATGAAATATTATTATGCATCTCATTTGAAGGTGCTGACATCTTGGACATCTAGGAAGTGCCCAAATAGATGGGCCGAAATCGAAATGGGGATTACCTCCCCGGTCCACCCATGCTACATGTTGTGGCCTTCCTCGAGCAAATATTTTTTTTTTTACAATTGAGATCCATATGCCTAAGCCCAATGTTATTCACGTTATCCATATGGAAGAGATGCTCGGAACGGTATTCCATTTCCTCTTTTTGTCCTCCTTTTTCCAATGTGCTCTTTAACCCAGATATTCCCGACAGTTTATCCTCTGGTGGTTATGCGCCCGAAGCCAAGGAATCCCCAGAATGATGGGGAACATGGGGGAACATAGTATGTCTAAGAAGGGATTCCTGGTGACCAGAGTCTGTTAGAGTAAAAATGAGGACAGTTTATTGTGTCGCAGGTCCAGATCTGGGAATGGTCCCATCAGCCAAATGGACCTCAAGTCTCTGATTCTTGTTTTTAAGCGGAATTTGCAGTTTTCTTGCCAAAGTAATGTCCAGGAAGCAACTGAATGACACAGAGTCAATGATTTCTTTGGACTGGACTATTCCTTTTGCCACCTGCAATTGAATGGGTAAAGCAAGGTGAGCTGGAGAAGATCCAGAAACTTGGAAGTAGACAGGACATGGAAGGAGGATCTTACTGGGTCTCACTGGACAGTTACGTAGGAAGTGTCCAGTACCTCCGCAGTAGAGGCAGATGTTAGCCTGATGCCTTTGCATCTTTTAATCTGGAGACAGGGCATTGCGTACCAGTTCATTCTGCATTGGTTCTCCTTCAGTAGCAGAAGCAGGTGGGGAGACAGGCATAGGTAGAGGTGCGGATGCAATTCTGGGCAACATCCAGGTGAGTCTGTAGGAGTTTGTTTATTCTGATTGTCGCTCCCGTAGACGGCAGTCAAGCTGAATGGCTAATTTGATGAGGCCTTCAAGGGTAGCGGGAGACTCAACTCTGGCTAGTTCGGCCTTAAGAGCTTCAGACAGTAGGCATGTGCAAAAGTGAAAAATTCGTTTCGTTTCGTTTCGTTTCAATTCGTCATTTAATAAATTTCGTTAAGTTAGGTTCGTTACATGTGTTGAATTCGTTTTCGGAATTCGTTCGTTTTCGACCGAATTTCGAAAAATACGGTCGAAGTCGAAAATATTTCGACCGTTTTTCGAATTTGTTCGTTTTCGACCGAATTTCGAAAAAATCGGTCGAAATCGAAAATATTTCAACCAGATTAGAAAACAAATAGTCTCTTTTCTAATATAATTTTTTTCGAATTAAATTCGAAAATATTTTTTTTTTTTTTTTTTTTTTTTCGAATTCCGATCGAATTTAGTCCGCGGGTATTCGATTCGGAATTCGAAAAAAAAATTCGATTTCGACCTTTTTTTTTTTTTTTTTTTCGAAATTATGTCGAAAATGAACGAATTCGGAAAACGGTCGAAATTTTTCGTTATTATAGCAATTCGGAAATTCGTATGCATCCGAATGTCCGAATAATGGAAAATTCGTCCGAATTTCGATTCGGAACGAAACGAAATGCACATGCCTATCAGACAGACCGAGTCGGTACTGGTACTTAAGGGGGGCCTCATTCCAACCAGTATCTGCAAACCATTTACAGAAGTCAACAGTCTAGTCCTCAATGGAGCGCGGCCCTTGTTGCAGGGTATGAAAGGTTGCCTCTGCCTTGACCATGCGTTGAGGATCATTGTAAAGATGTGCCATGGCCTCGAGGAACCTGACAACAGTATTGGTCACAGGATTTTTCTGCTCCAGTAGGTGGTATGCCCATGAATGGGGTTCTTCTGAGAGGAGGGAGATGATGAACCTGACGTTTACAGATTCCAGAGAAAAAGTCCTTGGCTGATGTGCAAAATATAGAAGGCATGCATTTTGGAAAGCCCTGAACTTTCATCGCCCCCTCGAGAAGCATTCGGGGACTGGAACCCTGGTTTAGGAGGTGGCATCACCACACCGGAAGTAGAGGCAGAATGTTCTTTGGCAGGAGCCGCTGAAGTAGAGGAAGCAGCAGAGAGATTCTGGCTAACAGGTGCAGATGACACAGCAAGGTCATAGGTGACCTTCAGAAGAAAAGAAAAAAGGCGGGACATTGAATGAAGCATGCAGTCAATAGTGAGGGGTCAAAACATGATATATTTAATGTGTATCATAATGAAAAATCCATACAAGTTAATAAAATGTCAAAATATAATTCATCTATATACATGTAGGAACATGATAATACATGACAGTGGGGAGGGATTAGGACTACATCACCTGTGGAACTTCCTTTTGCACAGGAAATTATTGATGATCATAATAATATACAAATATTTATATGAATAGAATTGAATACATAATTGGTTTGAACATTGCATGTAGAGAGGCTCAATGCGTTTTGTGGAGTATTTATATCCACTCTTCAGGAGCAACAATCTTGGGGGTGTTTGAGGTACAATTGTGGGACACTGCCGCGCGGAGCGCCATGTGGTCGCCGCCATTTTTCTTTACCTCAGTTTAAAGGTTGGCAGCCATTTTGCTGGAGCCCTCAAACGTGCTAAGGCAGCCGACGGAAATTGTCTAGTCTCAATTTTTTTTCCTCTAGCACTGGGGGATTTCCTTCTGGAACGGTGTGAATCACACAGAACACCTTGTGAGGTGTGTATCTGAAATGGAACATATGGGTTTCTAAGTCACTGCCTTTATTAGGGAAGAAACAGAAAAGAATAAGTATAAGTTGGGGATATCCCATTGTCTAAAGAATACTCACAACCACCATGTAGCAAAAGTGGAAGCTGGAACCTCCCCCAAGGGAATCTTTTCTGGGAGCTGTGGCTGCATATGGTGCATCGGGGCCCCCACATGACAACACTAGGGAAGGGCAAATATCCATAAAGTGGTGGTCCCTGAAAGTAGTTGCAAGTGTAGGCGATCTTCCAGCTGCAAGTAACCTTCTTTCAAGCTTTTCACCGCTTGGGTAAGGGCGGTAACTTTCTGACATAGAGTCTCTAATGGGGAAGCACCTCTTTCAGGCTAAGACATTCTGGCTGGATTATACTGTCACATACCAGGCTGGAGGCTAAGTTGGCGAGAGGGCTCCTCTTGTGGCTGAGAGAAGAGATGCATAGGTTGCCTTTCGATGAAGCTGTCTGATGGTTCCAGAAGTGGACACCCTGGAGCAGAGAAGGTGGTCACACACAATGATTCCCTGGACATACTGATCTTAGCAGGTGGAAAAGCAGAGACGTCATCAAAAGCTAGGCTGGGGGTTAAACACAGAAAGGCAGTAAGAAGCAGAGGCAGGATGTGAGTTTGCCATTATGGGCCGATTGCTTATGCGCATGCTCGGATTAGTGCGGCCATAACAGATATTGGCATATCTGCCAGTTCTTCTAAGGTTTCTTCCCTAACAATTTGACTGCATTGATTAACGGTTCATTACCTAGATTCTATAAGATCTGGAAGGCATGGGATGAATCTGAGTTCTTTCCTGAACCAATCCATTTGGTACACTAAGAGCCCAGTACACCTCTCACAATATGGTCCGGTAATGATTGTGACTATGTTTCTTTTCCCCTATGGAGCTATTTGTTCTATCTCCAAAGTTTGCTTTTTAGGTTTTTACTTTTTTAAGTTATCATTTGGTTGTACAGTATGGTATGATGTAGTACATATGTGTAACTGAAACTAAAATAGAATGTTGATGTGTTAGACTGCACCGTGCATTTGAGAGTTCATATTCCTGTGCCTTTCTTATCTCTTTCTTTATTGTATGTTTTATAAATATATATATATAAATAAACAATACAAAAATAAAAATAGTGAATATTCCATATAAGTGCATCCAATATTGAAGTGCAATGTGTCATAAAAAGCCCAACATCAATATCAGCCTTGTGCATGCAAAGAAAAGATTTGCCAATCAATAATCCTTCTGATATAGTAATAGTTAACTTCCTCCTAATGCATACACCCATGGGTGCTCAGCCTAGTGCTAAAACCAGGGCCGGTGCTAGACTTTTTTGCGCCCTAGGCGAGACCAGCTACTTGCGCCCCCCCCCCCCCCAAAATGTTTTTTAAAATAAAACTTGTATACTGCTAAAATATAATTTCTATATCTCTATAAGGTATAGAAAGGGCTCAAAAGTCTAGCACCGGCACTGTCTATACCCCCCTGTGATGTTTGTTGACCCTCATTGAACTGCCGTACACAGCAAACATAGTTGCCAACAATTTTTTTTTTTTTTAGAGAGAACTGGGTGACAGCAGGGCAGAGAACGCTGGGTGACAGCAGGGCAGAGAACTCTGGGTGACAGCAGGGCAGAGAACTCTGGGTGACAGCAGGGCAGAGAACTCTGGGTGACAGCAGGGCAGAGAACTCTGGGTGACAGCAGGGCAGAGAACTCTGGGTGACAGCAGGGCAGAGAACTCTGGGTGACGGGAGGGCAAAGGACTGGGTGGCGGCAGGGCAGAGGACTGGGTGGCAGCAGGGCAGAGGAGAGGACTGGGTGACGGCAGGGCAGAGGACTGGGTGACGGCAGGGCAGAGGACTGGGTGGCGGCAGGGCAGAGGACTGGGTGGTGGCAGGGCAGAGGACTGGGTGGCAGCAGGGCAGAGGACTGGGTGGCAGCAGGGCAGAGGAGAGGACTAGGTGACAGCAAGGTGGAGGACTGGGTGACAGCAGGGCTGAGGACTGGGTGACAGCAGGGCTGAGGACTGGGTGACAGCAGGGCTGAGGACTGGGTGACAGCAGGGCAGAGGAGAGGACTGGGTGACAGCAGGGCTGAGGACTGGGTGACAGCAGGGCTGAGGGACTGGACACAGCAGGGTGGGGGACTGGGTGACAGCAGGGTGGGGGACTGGGTGACAGCAGGGCGGAGGACTGGGTGACAGCAGGGCAGAGGAGAGGACTGGGTGACAGCAGGGCTGAGGACTGGTTGACAGCAGGGCGGAGGACTGGGTGACAGCAGGGCAGAGGACTGGGTGACAGCAGGGCAGAGGAGAGGACTGGGTGACAGCAGGGCTGAGGACTGGTTGACAGCAGGGCGGAGGACTGGGTGACAGCAGGCCAGAGGACTGGGTGGCAGCAGGGCAGAGGAGAGGACTAGGTGACAACAAGGCGGAGGACTGGGTGACAGCAGGGCAGAGGACTGGGTGGCAGCAGGGCAGAGGACTGGGTGGCAGCAGGGCAGAGGACTGGGTGGCAGCAGGGCAGAGGACTGGGTGGCAGCAGGGCAGAGGACTGGGTGGCAGCAGGGCAGAGGAGAGGACTGGGTGACGGCAGGGCAGAGGACTGGGTGGCAGCAGGGCAGAGGACTGGGTGGCAGCAGGGCAGAGGACTGGGTGGCAGCAGGGCAGAGGAGAGGACTAGGTGACAGCAAGGTGGAGGACTGGGTGACAGCAGGGCTGAGGACTGGGTGACAGCAGGGCAGAGGACTGGGTGACAGCAGGGCAGAGGAGAGGACTGGGTGACAGCAGGGCTGAGGACTGGGTGACAGCAGGGCTGAGGACTGGGTGACAGCAGGGTGGGGGACTGGGTGACAGCAGGGTGGGGACTGGGTGACAGCAGGGTGGGGGACTGGGTGACAGCAGGGCGGAGGACTGGGTGACAGCAGGGCGGAGGAGAGGACTGGGTGACAGCAGGGCTGAGGACTGGTTGACAGCAGGGCGGAGGACTGGGTGACAGCAGGGCAGAGGACTGGGTGACAGCAGGGCAGAGGACTGGGTGACAGCAGGGCAGAGGAGAGGACTGGGTGACAGCAGGGCTGAGGACTGGGTGACAGCAGGGCTGAGGACTGGGTGACAGCAGGGTGGGGGACTGGGTGACAGCAGGGTGGGGGACTGGGTGACAGCAGGGTGGGGGACTGGGTGACAGCAGTGCGGAGGACTGGGTGACAGCAGGGCAGAGGAGAGGACTGGGTGACAGCAGGGCTGAGGACTGGTTGACAGCAGGGCGGAGGACTGGGTGACAGCAGGGCAGAGGACTGGGTGACAGCAGGGCAGAGGACTGGGTGACAGCAGGGCAGAGGAGAGGACTGGGTGACAGCAGGGCAGAGGAGAGGACTGGGTGACAGCAGGGCTGAGGACTGGTTGACAGCAGGCCAGAGGACTGGGTGGCAGCAGGGCAGAGGAGAGGACTAGGTGACAGCAAGGCGGAGGACTGGGTGACAGCAGGGCTGAGGACTGGGTGACAGCAGGACGGAGGACTGGGTGACAGCAGGACGGAGGACTGGGTGACAGCAGGGCAGAGAACTGGGTGACAGCAGGGCAGAGAACTGGGTGACAGCAGGGCAGAGAACTGGGTGACAGCAGGGTAGAGGAGAGGACTGGGTGACAGCAGGGCTGAGGACTGGTTGACAGCAGGGTGGGAGACTGGGTGACAGCAGGGTGGGGGACTGGGTGACAGCAGGGTGGGGGACTGGGTGACAGCAGGGCAGAGGACTGGGTGACAGCAGGGCAGAGGAGAGGACTGGTTGACAGCAGGGCTGAGGACTGGTTGACAGCAGGGTGGAGGACTGGGTGACAGCAGGGTGGGGGACTGGGTGACAGCAGGGCAGAGGAGAGGACTGGGTGACAGCAGGGCAGAGGAGAGGACTGGGTGACAGCAGGGCTGAGGACTGGTTGACAGCAGGGTGGGGGACTGGGTGACAGCAGGGTGGGGGACTGGGTGACAGCAGGGTGGGGGACTGGGTGACAGCAGGGCAGAGGAGAGGACTGGGTGACAGCAGGGCAGAGGAGAGGACTGGGTGACAGCAGGGCAGAGGACTGGTTGACAGCAGGGTGGGGGACTGGGTGACAGCAGGGTGGGGGACTGGGTGACAGCACTGCTAAAATATAATTTCTATATCTCTATAAGGTATAGAAAGGGCTCAAAAGTCTAGCACCGGCCCTGTCTATACCCCCCTGTGATGTTTGTTGACCCTCATTGAACTGCCGTACACAGCAAACATAGTTGCCAACAATTTTTTTTATTTTTTTAGAGAGAACTGGGTGACAGCAGGGCAGAGAACTCTGGGTGACAGCAGGGCAGAGAACTCTGGGTGACAGCAGGGCAGAGAACTCTGGGTGACAGCAGGGCAGAGGACTCTGGGTGACAGCAGGGCAGAGGACTGGGTGGCAGCAGGGCAGAGGACTGGGTGGCAGCAGGGCAGAGGAGAGGACTGGGTGACAGCAGGGCTGAGGACTGGGTGACAGCAGGGCTGAGGACTGGGTGACGGCAGGGCTGAGGACTGGGTGACGGCAGGGCTGAGGACTGGGTGACGGCAGGGCAGAGGACTGGGTGACGGCAGGGCTGAGTGACGGCAGGGCAGAGGACTGGGTGACGGCAGGGCAGAGAACTGGGTGGCAGCAGGGCAGAGGACTGGGTGGCAGCAGGGCAGAGGAGAGGACTAGGTGACAGCAAGGTGGAGGACTGGGTGACAGCAGGGCAGAGGAGAGGACTGGGTGACAGCAGGGCTGAGGACTGGGTGACAGCAGGGCAGAGGAGAGGACTGGGTGACAGCAGGGCTGGGGGACTGAGTGAAAGCAGGGTGGGGGACTGGGTGACAGCAGGCCAGAGGACTGGGTGACGGCAGGGCAGAGGACTGGGTGACGGCAGGGCAGAGGACTGGGTGACGGCAGGGCAGAGGACTGGGTGGCAGCAGGGCAGAGGACTGGGTGGCAGCAGGGCAGAGGAGAGGACTGGGTGACAGCAGGGTGGGGGACTGGGTGACAGCAGGGTGGGGGACTGGGTGACAGCAGGGTGGGGGACTGGGTGACAGCAGGGTGGGGGACTGGGTGACAGCTAGGAGAAATTGAGTTAAAGATTGCTCAGTCAGTAGATACCATCTTGATCTTTGTCAGCTAATAGCACTATTTACTTCTATGTAAAAGTCTAAAGATATAAGTCCTACAGATGACAAAGATCAAGATGATATCTGTGTTTTCCTGTAGCCCTATCCTGACTGAGCAATGTTTACCCAATTTCTCCTAGTCCAGTGGCTTCATTAAAAACAAAACAGCATTTTTAGAACCATTTTTTTTTTACCTGCTGCTCTGCCCAGTGCCCAGAAAGACCTGCGATCATCCCAGAGGCCGCCCACTTTGCTCTACTTCCCCCAGTGACAGGCGGGATCGTCCCTTGGCTGGCCACACCCACTCACGAGTCCCGACCAGTGACTGTGAAGGAGGTGGCTTAGCTCCTCGGCATCAGAGCCCTGAGCCCATCTAACAACTCTGACGCTGTGGGAGCGGGGGTCGCGATCTATCAGTGTACTGCTGCATGTGTGATAGTTTCCTCCCCGCGCCCCTGCACTATCCCCGGCAGCAGACATTCCCTCTTCTCCGGACCGCTCCAGTACAGTGTACACTCATAAAGACACACCGCACAGGGACCGCACCGCTCCAGAGGTTACATCCAGCGGGGATGAGTAGGTGACTGGCCATGGCTGCGCTCTAGGCGGCTGCCTAATCCGCCTAGTGGTAGCGCCGGCCCTGGCTAAAACCAGCTGCTCTCCTTCTATCCAGACTCTATCCAGACTTCAAAATATTAAAGAGGTCAAATCGGCTTGTATCCCTTTAAGGGAAAATAAGGACACCGATGTAGTCTTCTCAACAATCCCTTAGAGCCACCCAAGTCAAACATGGAAGTCTAAAACCCATTGTCTTGTGTTTTGCAGCATTTTCAGTAACATGGAACCTTGCCGCTAAATTTGGTTAGGGAGTGACACATACCAAGCATACATAATAACCTTGTGGTAAGTGTTCTCTTTACATATTTTAGCGATCCTGAAGCTAGCAAGTTATTGCCAATGACAGGATTGCAAGTGTGATATCAACCTTGGCATATCTTAAATAGGATCAACACATGCAAGTGTGATTTTGAAAAAGAAAAATTTAATCCACCCTAGGTACTGTGAACAAGGGTAAGCCATTGGCAAATCTTATTGTGTGCATACCCCATTAAGCTGATTATACATGTACACATTGCAATTGTATTATATTAGATCTATCACAAACTATATGTGTAGCGGTCACCCGCGCAAGAGCCGCTGGTTAGATTTGGGATGGCATGTTACCTCATGGCTCTGGTGAAGTGTCTAGGGCGAATGGTGAACACAGTGACAATGAAGGAATGTCCCAAAATAGGAAGTCTCTTTATAAATGCTCTTTATTACCTAGCCGGGTAAAAACAGTCAAACAAGTGATGGGAAGGATAGACAAAGGTTGATGAAGAATAGCAGACTCAGGCTTTGGATATTTAAGCAGTCCTGCTTCCGACAAAAATTAATCTTTCTGTGCCACTTCAACTTGAGTGGGTATAGCGTACCTGGACAGGCCTCTCTCACAGAAACTGACAGCCAGAGTATGACTCGAACTTAAGAAGGTTGCCTCTTCTAAATGATGTGGGGAAGCTTCTGCGCTACTAAGTGTGAATGATGTGTCCAAAAAACAAAGGGTGAATGAACCAAACCTAGAGTGTTTACTATACACAAGTGGGACAAATGATAAAAAGGGGGAATGCGCAAACACTAATGCTGCGTACACACGATCACTTTTTGTGATGAAAAAAAAAACAACGTTTTCAAAAACGTCATTTAAAATGATCGTGTGTGGGCAAAAACTTTGTTTTATGTCTTCAAAAAAACGATCAAAAAATTTTTTTTGTGTCGTTTTTCAAAATGTCATTTTTTGTGTCATAAAAAGTAATTGTTTGTGGGCAAAACGACGTTGAAAACGACGTTTTTAAACCCGCGCTTGCTCAGAAGCAAGTTATGAGACAGAGCTTCAATGGAACAGAGTGTCGTTGAACGTGGTGTAAATCACCACGCTTTGCTAGAGCATTTTGGAAAAACGATGGTGTGTATGGAACGTCGTTATGGAAAATGAAGTTTGAAAAACGTCATTTTGTTTCGTCACATAAAACGTCGTTTTTTTTCATCACAAAAAGTGATCGTGTGTACGCGGCATTACACTACGAAAAAGATAAAGTGACATAAACAATATGTGGTAAATATAGTAATAAGTGAAAATATAAATGTGTGTATATATGGGGATATGATCCAGAGAAAAAGTCCCGTGTGCAGCAGTGTAATGCTGGGCTGCCAAACTGAGGATATAGTGGAAATGTAAAGCTAAAAGTCCACTCAGAGGATGATGTAAAGGTATCCGTCACAGGGCTCTCAGAACTCTCTCCTCAGTGTGGAATAAGGAATGGAATTCCCCAGTTGAAGACACGTGACGGTGTCGTAACGCGTAGGGAGTGGACGGCGTACACCTGGAGTGACGTAGGCAGGCGTTGACACGCCGCTGCTTTGTTTATTTATTGCTTTTACTGTTGTTTTGTAAATGTGAGCACAGGTTTTTCTTTTTCAATAAACCTTCCCTGTGCTTTGAACACTACACTATTGGAGGCCTCTCTCTCTTTTATCTCTCCCTCCCCTCTGAGACTTCTGGCTTTATAGGTCCTGAGTGGTTACCGGTGGAGGGACAGGAGATACCCCATAGGAGACACACCATAGAATCTAGCGGAAGTGGGAGAAAAGATTGGTCAGTGATTGAGGAGGTGGATGACAGGACAGGACCTGCTTATAGGCATGCCTTATTCCACACTGAGGTGAGAGTTCTGAGAGCCCTGTGACGGATGCCTTCACATCATCCTCTGAGTGGACTTTTAGCTTTACATTTCCACTATATCCTCAGTTTGGCAGCCCAGCATTGCACTGCTGCACACGGGACTTTTTCTCTGGATCATATCCCCATATATACACACATTTATATTTTCACTTATTACTATATTTACCACATATTGTTTATATGTCACTTTATCTTTTTGGTAGTGTTAGTGTTTGCACATTCCCCCTTTTTATCATTTGCCTCTTCTAAATGACCGTCAGGAAAGCGCCTCTGCCACCGGCCTTCCCTGAGTGTAATACGGAGGTATATCTCCTAGTAAAGGTTTTCCTGAGTCTTCCTCAATGTCGCCAGAATACTGATTGAGGGGGAGAAACAATCCCTCAGTGTACAGTACCTCGATCCCCGATGGTTCGTTCCGGTGCTGTTGGGACACCAACCTCTCATTAGTATCCCTCAGCCGGACTCCCCACCGAACTTGCTTGGGATCTCCGATGGTGGGAACCCAGTCAGTCACTGGGTCCTCATGGTGCTCAGAGTAAGTTTACACTCTGATCTTTTTTCACTAAATGTAAATAGCGTCCGTACTTGGATATACAGGGGCGCTACATATGGAACAAAGGCCTGCCTGATGAGATGCAGATTGAATAGCTTGTTTAGATATCCTCCCTCAAAACATACTGTAGTTCTGGTACACTAAGGCCGCGTACACACGATCAAACTTGTCTGCTGAAACTGGTCCGCAGACCAGTTTTAGCGGACGTATCTGACCGTGTGTACGGGCTAGCAGACAGGTTTTTTGAGCAGACAAGTTTTAAAGCATGTTTTAAAACTTGTCTGCTGGAAACTCGTCCGTCCGACATGTCCGCTGGTTAGTACGCCTGACCCAGCAATACAGCAACAGTGGTTCCTCTGATTTGGAATCGGCTCACTCTGGGTAATGCTCAGATATAGATTCTAGCAATGACTCTGTTCCTTTCTTCATCAGGAATGGTGATAGGCTGTATGCCTGGTGGTGCAGGGCAGCGGGGTTCTCTCTCTCTGATGGTGCTGCCTCAACACTGTCCTCTCCCTGGAGTACTGGGTGCACTTCTCTGAATGATTTCCCGGACTCCTGGATCTCTCTCTCCCTCTCCTATACAGCTGGGAATACTGTGTGGGCTATATGTGGGGTCTCTGTGTCGCCGACCCACAACCCTTTTTTTTGGGCAAATGGGCCTATCTTGAGAAAGGGGCCTGGAGCTGCAGCTCCAATAGCCCCTATGTTAATCTGGCCCTGGACACCAGTGCTGCCAATCAGTACCCACCAGTGCTGCCAATCAGTGCTGTCTAATTCCACCTATCAGTGCCCATCAGTGCTGCCAATTAGTGCCCATCAGTGGCTCCTTATCAGTGTCACCTATCAGTGCTGCCTACCAGTGTCGATCAGTGACAATCAGTGCCACCTATAAGTGCCTATCAGTGCCACCTATCAGTGACCATCAGTGCTGCCTATCGGTGCCACCTCTCAGTGCCCTTAAGTGCAGCCTATAAGAGCCAATCAGTGCCACCTATCAGTGCCCATCAGTGCAGCCTCATCAGTGCCTCCTCATAAGTGCCCATTGGTGCAGACTATCAGAGACAATCAGTGTCACCTATCAGTGCTGTTCAGTGCAGCCTCATCAGCGCACATCAGTGAAAGAGAAAAATTACCTGTTTACAAAATGTTATATCAAACTATGAAAATGTCTTTTTCTTTCCAAATTTCCAGTCATTTTCCTTTGTTTAGCAAAAAATAGTAAAACCCAGTGGTGATTAAATACAACCAAAAGAAACCTCTATTTGTGTGAAAATTCATGTGGGTACAGCATTGCATGACCGCACAACTGTCATTTAAAATGCGACAGCGCTGAAAGCAGAAAATTTGCCTGGGCAGGAAGGGGGTAAAAGTGCCCAGTAGGCAAGGTGTTAAAGAGACATTAATCATGGCAGGTGAATTAGAGCTCATTCATTCATACTTAAAAAACACAAAGCCCTGCAGCATACGGAATTTAGTTTCTGTGTGCATTAATATAGAATGAAATGGGCTCTTTCACACAGTTGGGCCTGACAGTATAATGTTGCTCTGCAATCAGAAGCATAATATAAATCTGCATCTGAGACTGTACTTTGGTCTCTATTGCACGATGTACACATTGGGCCAGATTCACGAACACTTGCGCTGGAGTATTTGGATATGCGCCGCGTAACTGTGATGATGCGCCGTCTTTTCTATGTGCCCGTACCCACCAAACTAGATGCGCCCAATAACGGGTCATTTGCGACCGGCGGAACGTTCCGACGCCAGAGTATCGTCAGCGCTTATTTTCGCTGGGCGCATCAGTCGCGCCTATTGATTTCCCCTGCAAATATGCAAATGAGGGATTTTTCCCAATTCACGATCGGATTAGCACCATACGCTGGCTACATGCGCCGCGCGTATCTGGTCCGTCCGGCGCAAAGTTATTTCTACAAAAGGCTGCTTTATCTTTACTCCAGATGGCCACAGGTCAGCAGGAGAGCAGCTACAGCAGCGTTACCGACGAAACTAGCAAGCTGAACAACAACACTAGCAAGGACAACACCTCTGTGTGCCAACATGCCAGGGGCACTCGTGGTCCTAAGACTAGTACTGGGTCCCTCGCTACGGAGGAGGCGGGCACGTGAGAGGATATACCGCACTCGTATGAACCTCTTTGGCATGGGGGATGAGGAGGTGTATCGCCTCTTCAGATTCAGCCCAGATGCAATACTTGAACTAACCACAACCCTGCAGGGTGACATCACCAGCAAGACACACCGCTCACAAGCAGTGCAGCCACTGGTGAAGGTCCTGGCAACACTTCATTTCCTTGCCAGTGGATCATTCCAGCGTACAAGTGGAGTGGTGGCTGGGATGTCACAGTCCTCCATAAGCAGATGTGTGCACCAGGTTGTCCCTGCAATCCTCAGACGCATGTCCAACCAGTTCATCAGACCCACCACTGAGGAGCTGCGGCTGAAGGCAATGACAGATTTCTACAACATTGCCAGATTCCCACGCACCATCGGGGCCATTGATTGCACACATGTGGCCCTACAGCCCCCCAGTGCCACAGAGCACATATACCGCAATCGGAAGCATTGGCACTCCATCAACGTACAGGTGATAGCCGATGCCCAACGCCTCATATGGCACGTCCGTGCCAAACACCCCGGGTCCAGCCATGACAGCTTCATATACCGTCAGAGTC
The DNA here is from genome assembly GCA_029574335.1 of Rana kukunoris. Taxonomy (NCBI): domain Eukaryota; kingdom Metazoa; phylum Chordata; class Amphibia; order Anura; family Ranidae; genus Rana; species Rana kukunoris. The sequence goes on along the minus strand of JAJQKJ010000230.1, from coordinate 20,066 downwards.
CCATCCCAGCAGAATTCGAACAGAACATGTATGGGGACAGCTGGCTGGTTGGTGAGTGACATGGGAGTCAGGCATGACTATCCCCTCCCGTGATGCACAACAGAAGTCGCACATGCATGACTAACATTCTCCTGTCTTTTACCTTACAGGTGACTCTGCATATGCACTGGGACCCCATCTAATGACTCCTTTCCGGAACCCCCAAACCAGAGGAGAGAGAAAATACAATGAAGCACACATCAAAACCCGTGCAGTGGTGGAGCAAACATTTGGGCTCCTGAAGTCCCGTTTCCGCTGCCTGGATAAGTCCGGGGGGACCCTATTGTATTCCCCTACCTTTGTGTGTCAGATCATCGGTGCATGTTGCATACTACATAACTTTGCTATGAAAAAAGGCCTAGAGATTGACATACGTGATGACCTGACCCCCGACCCACACAGTCCCCACCTGCCAGAGGACACCCAGTCTGCTGATGGAAGAGCAGTCAGGAGGGTCCTCGCCGTAGGCATCTTTGGACACTAAACCAAAACATTACTAACACAGACAGTGCACGCGTGTACACCACTGATGTCCCTAGATCACACACATCACATGCACATCGCATTGGATTAGCCCAAGTCCAGCATGTAGGAGTTGGGAGCAGTAACGCCGCGTCAAGGCCCCAATGATGTCACTGTCCATTCACACACCTTTCACACGTCATTCATTCAGCCGTGGGGTTAACTTCACCACCACGGCCGAGGGTGACACCCCTTACTTTCAGGAGTGCCACCCTCTCACATTCACACACCATTCACACTGCAACGTGTGCAGTATCAAAAAATAAAAATAAAATCTCATAACCTGAGAACCAAAAAAATTAACAAAAACTCATGTCCTGAGTATAAACAATAATAATAAATAAAATAAATAAACTCATGTCCTGAGTATAAACAATAATAATAAATAAAATAAATAAACTCATGTCCTGAGTATAAACAATAATAATAAATAAAATAAATAAACTCATGTCCTGAGTATAAACAATAATAATAAATAAAATAAATAAACTCATGTCCTGAGTATAAACAAAAATATATAACAACCAAAAAAACAAAAAACCCTCATCTGGGATGACGGGGGCTCCTCCTTGGGGGCACTCTCGGGCTCCTCATCTGCCTGGAGGGAGTGGGTGGTGGTGGTGGTGGGGGGGCATCAGGAGGAGGCTGATCCCCGGGTGGGCCACTCCTGGGAGCTGTTGGCTGCATGCCCTCCAATGCCACAGCGATACGGCTCAGATACAAATTTGTTTGGGCCTGCATCCTCAGCTGGCGGGTGATCTGATGCCGCTGGTCACGTTGCCGCTGCCTCCCCTCTTCCCGAATGGCAGCAGTGTTGTCTCGAACAGCTGCTGTCAAGTGCCGGATATCAGCCTGCACCTCCCCCAGGCTGGTCACAACGCCCTGCACGCGACTGGGCAGCTGTGACATAGAGCCCAGGCTGTCTGCGACCCTGTCTAGGTGGCCAGCCATCTCCCCCATTTGCTGGGTCTGTTTCGCGTGGTCCAAAAGCACCTGGTCTTCGACCAAATCACACACCCCCCTGGTCTTCCGGGTGGCCTTCCTGGGGGCAGAGGAAGGTTGTCCCCGTGGGGATGGAGTCGCCCTTGAGGGGCTACCTAGGATGGGGGAGGGGATCACAGAGGGCCCTGCAGAGGAGGAGGACTCCTCCAACATTAAAATGAACTCCTGTTCAGGGACAGGCTCCTCCACAACCACCTCTGCTGAAGTGGTGTGGGCACTCTCCTCCTCCACCTCGGTGTCTCCAGCACCCAGGGCCTCGTCAGCAGCATCCCGTTGGGGGGTTGGGGTGGACTGGCCGGCACGAGATGGCCCAGCACCGTCATCTGTGGATGACACAAAGCAGACACATGTTGGTGGTCCCACACACTTGGCACATGTACCCACCCCCGCCCCACATGCAACACACCAAAAAGGGGGTAAAAATCACTTACCTGTCCTGGAGCCTTCCTCTACGGAATCATAGCCTGGGACCCCCTCCAACTGCTCCCTGTCCAGGCAGCGGGCGACCACCTCCTCCTCCGCGGTCAGGGTGACAGGACATGGGGGACCACCACCTGTGCCCCTCTCATGGCTCCTAATGGTGGACACCTTGCCCCTCACCTTGCGCCGCAGGTCATTGATTTTTTTACGAATGTCTGAAGCACTCCGGGTGGAGTACCCCAGCACATTGACCCTGGCAGCTATGGTGTCCAGGATGGCCTGCTTTCTCTCCCGGCTGGTCTTCCTGCTTTTTTTACCATGGAGAAAATCATTAAATGCCTCCATAGCCGATATTATCACTGTGACCTCCTGGGCATTATAATTTAGGTTCCTCCTCTCTCTGGGGGTAGCGGGAGCAGCCATCACAGAGCAAAAGTATCTTCCCTGGGGTGGGGGGAAACGGAACTACTTTTGCGCCGGAATGGCGTTTCCGCCAGCGCTTTTAAGCGCCCAGCGGAACGCATTGCGCTGACGTTTCCCAGGAAGTGGTGCCGACGGAAGTTGTGAGCATGCGCACAAGGGGGCGAGTGGAGCCGCACTCACTGCGCATGCTCCGTGGATGATGCGCTGAACGTAAGCCTCTGCGCCGGGCTCCGCCCATCATTTACATATGATCACACCCACTTCCACTTGCGTCGGGTTACGCCAGCGCATTATCGTTACTCTGGCGCAAGTTTACGCGCAACTGCTATGTGAATTACAGGACTTGCGCTGAAAGGGTCTTCAGAGTAACGTAAATGAGAAGCGTTACTCCAGAGGAAAGATACTCTCATCTACCTGAATCTGGCCCATAGGCCGGATTCACATACATCTTTATGCCGGCGTAGCGTATCTTATTTACTCTACGCCGGCACAACGCTGAGAGGGAAGAATGGAATTCACAAAGCAAATGCTCCTACGTTCGTGAATCGGCGTATCTCCCTCATTTGCATATTTGCATCGAAAATCAATGGGAGTTCCAAATGCATCCAGCGTAAATATGCGCCCACTCTACGCCGGCGTAGGCAAGTTACGTCGGTCGGATGAAGTCAGTTTTTTGGCGTATCCTAGTTCTATGGTTACGGTGCATAGATACGATGGCGCATATTTACACTTACGCGCCGTATCTCGAGATACGTCGGCGTAAGTGCTTTATCCAGGCCATAATATGTAAACATTGCACAGTGTGCATTTTTCTTTTTTTTTTTTTTTAAAGTGCGTGAACTCGAGAGAGAGGAGCCAGACTGCAGGAGTTGGGAGTAGGCAGACCCTCCCCCCGGAGGCAATCACCATCCTTCTCCATGCAATGGCAGGTGTGAGGGTGGGCCTCCCACTCACCCCGCCCTACCTGCTCCACTTGGGAGCCCGACATGGGCCCAACGGGACCCCAACGGGGCAGAGGGACTCCCCCTATGAGGGAGTGAGGGGGTCTAGCCCACACATCCAGCCCCGTAGGTCCTTCGCCTCTCTTTATTTTAGGAGACTTCATGGCCAAAGTGCCAAGTGTGTGTGTGCGTGCAAGTGTGGTGGTTTTTTTTGGGGGGTGGGCATACCTTGCATAGCACACCCAACGGGAGATGGGCTGAGACCACCAAACTCAATTCACATGTAGCGGAGACCGGGATACGAACCCTTGGCTGCAGAGGTGAACGGCTTGTCAGCGCAGTGCCAATCACTTTGAGCCACCACAGCTCCCACTTGCACAGTGTGCATGAACTCTGTTGGCAACCACGGCTGCTCAGGGGCCTACATGTAAATATCAACAATGTGTAGATATTGCTGATGCTGATTAAAAGCTATCAATGTATACATTCTGGCACTGATTAAGTCATTAAGCAGAGCATGCACAGAATGACCTCAGCCACAAGTCATTTAGAATAAGCCAAGATAATTCTGCGCATGCAATTCTGCCGCATGAATGACTCATTCAAGCTCAAAACTTACATTATTAGTAGGTAATCAGGGGCAGCACTGCTGGCCACAGATTGTTGATCTTTACATGTCCCATCATCTATACCAAACCCTTATCCTAGATGCGGGGTCGCACACACACAAAAAAAGAATTGGGGTTTCCTGATAAAATATATTTGATAAGGGTCTGGTATAGATATCAAGGGGTAAAAAAAAAAAAAAAAGCAGCATAGGTTCCTCCTAAATTCCATACCAAACTCATAGGGTCCTGTATAAATGTTAAAGGGGAGCTCCATGCTAAAACAAAAAGAGGAAACAAATCTATAGCAGACCCTTTTCCAAGTATGCCTTCTGGCGACCTAGGAAAGGAGGGATGAGTGTGTGTACCCCTTCCTGAACCATACCATAATCAATTATAATGAACTATGCTTGCCAACCTGCTGAAAAAATCCATCTGCTGATACAATCCACTCCTGACAACTGCTCATAAACAAAGGGGTGGGGTCTCTAGGGTGACATCATTGACCAAACATTCTGGTACAGGATTCGGGGGAGGAGGGCTCTACGCTATATTTTTTATTTTTGCACGGGTCCCATTTGAAACCTATACCAGACTTAAAGGGTCTTGTATGAATTAATCCCCCATTAATTCATACAAGGCCCTTTACGTCTGGTATAGTTTTCAAATGAGACTCGTGTAAAAATTTAAATAAATAACGTAGACCCCTCCTCCCCCAAATCCTGATTTTTTTTTTACACTATTACCACCCATTTGTTCACATTAATCTGTCAGGTGGAAAACCATGGTTCTTTTGGTCTGTCAATGAATGTTGGGGGAGCCATTCAGACTGTACAGAGATTCACATGGATCGCAAATCTTCAGAAATCAGTGCAGATACTTTCTCATCCTTTGGAGTATCTTGGCCTGATCTTAGTCATGGGCCTCCCCAAGCATTTTCTCCTTCTAGAGAATCTCCAGTCTCTTCACCCCCCATGTTTGGATACTGCAGTCCAGGAGGCAACAGGCCCTATGTTTTGTGCATGAGGATATGGATTGTAAAAGAGACCCCATAAAAAAATGAGGTTTCCCCAAATTCCATACCAGACCTTTTGCGACTAGTATTGATTTCAAGGCGGAAAGACATGCAAAAATCCTAATTCAAACATGCAGCCTACTAGCCAGGAAAAGAGAGCTAGCATGCCAACCCCCGCCCCCCTCTCACCCCAAAATTATGCAAATTCATCATCAATCACATCATCAAGCGATACAGATTCACATCAATCAAGATGAACAAAAGCCACCAAGCAGGCAAAAAGATAAAACATGCCTACATGTTTATATCTGGTCAATTATGTCATTCACAACAACTAGTCTTTGAGAGTGGATCATGTCAATGGTTTTATTTATTTTTCCCCGATGGTGACGACAGTGGGTGTCATATATCATGATGAATGACATGGTTCTACATTGGAAATAAAGAAGTTTTAATGATGAGTAAATTGTATTACTTTTTAAAAAGTCAGTTTTAGAAAGTAAATACTTTATAAAACTAAATATTTTTTTTTTCATTTTAACTAGAACGTTTAGAAATAAAAAGTAGAAAAAATAAAATAAAACATAAAACACCAGCTAATAAATAAATGCATAAATAAATAAAAGCTATGGGAAATGGGGTAGGAAGGAAATTATAGGGGGTTAAATTACATATTTTAAACACTTGCAGGTTTGCTGACAGTGACATTCTATGCATATCTGATTACAATTCCTTGATAAGTACTAAAGCACTAAGCAAAATGCATTGTATGTTGTACCATTGCAACAATTTATTCATCAATGCAGCCTATTTGAAGGCTCCACTTATACAAGAGCCAGTGCTGGAACAAAGCGATAGATACAGATGTCAAACAGTCAGGCCCTGCAATTATTTTAGGAAGAACAGGCAAAGCCGTAGGAGAGGCCCGAATTGCAACACAGAATGCCCACACTCTGAATAAAAATATAGAGGTCTGGACAGTGGAAATAAAACAAAAGTTTGACAGCTGGCAACCTTAGTTGTGCATGGAAAACATATGACATAATATAGTTAATTATTTTTTCTAACTGTAAAGCCGCGTACACGCGATCGGTCAAACCGATGAGAATGGTCTGATGGACCGTTTTCATCAGACCAAACCGATCGTGTGTGGGCGCCATCGGTTATTTATCCATCGGTTAAAAAAAGCAAACTTGTTTTAAATTTAACCGATGGATACCTAACCAATAGCAAAAAAACGATTGTTTGTAGGCACGACCATCGGTTAAAAATACACGCATGCTCAGAATCAAGTCGACGCATGCTTGGAAGCATTGAACTTAATTTTTTTCAGCACGTCGTTGTGTTTTACATCACCGCGTTCTGACACAATCGTTTTTTTAACCGATGGTGTGTAGGCACGATTGACCATCAGTCAGCTTTATCGGTTAACCAATCGAAAAATCTATCAGACCATTCTCATCGGTTTGACCGATCGTGTGTACAGGGCATACGACAACTTTTGATCGCAAACTTCTCAACATGTTTTAGATTTTTGTGTTGAACTTCTCCCTCTCTATCTGAAAGCAAAGTGAGTAAACAGTGATTGAGAATAATTTGTAGCCATTGTCATGTTTTTATGTGCTATCATCTGGGAAAAATGATTGTTACTCACCAAAATGAACTTTGTGTTTTTTAAGACAATTTTGTTATCAGTGTTATCTTTTGCAATGGACTACATAATTGCAGACAAATATTTTATTTCCTTATTCAACTTGTTTCTATAAAATCTAAGCATTATATGTAATTGAGAAAATTGTAACAGATGAATTGTAAGCATGTGCTTGTGGGGTATCATTAAATGTAGTTCTGCTGTTGTATTCAGACAAGTTACAGGCTGCCCAGGATGGGAAGGTGTTATGTCTATGTCTAGACTCCTTCCCAGCCTTTCTGAGTCATGCCCCCTGCAGCAAGCCACATAAATACCAGGGGAAGGCTCAGAGCTCATCTCTCTTCCACATGGAATTTACAAAAGAAGAATTGCTGCAACATGTAGTACTACTGGAGCACATAGCCCCCATCTGGGTCACCCTGCTGGGATTCTCCCTGGACTGTGGGCATTCTCCCTGAACTAAGGACATAATGCTAGGACTATGGGGGCATCCAAGCCGAGCTGCTGCTTTGTGTGTCTATTCAGACATGGAGCTTTGGACTGGCCCCGCCCCCTCTCTTCTCATTGGTTCACTAATTTTGATTGGCAACAGCAGGAGCCAATGGTGCCCACTGCTGTGTCTTAGCCAATCAGAAGGGAGACAGCCAAGGCTCTCATGCAAAATTGCTAGATCGAGATGGGGCTCAGGTAAGTATTAGGGGGGCTGAGGGGGCTGCTGCACACTGAAGGATTTTTATCCTAATGCATAGAATATGCCTTTAGAACCACTTTAACTATGTGGCCATGATGATAGAATACAGAAACGATGAGTACTGATCGCTGACTGTATTCTTTCAGGAAAGAAAGGGGGCTGGTAAACACATGTTCACCAGTCCCCCCTTCACCCACGCTTTCCATTCTTACAGAACTCAAAAATAACAGATCTGTCAGCGGCTGCAGCCAGTGGGTGGTGGAGGAGAGAGAGTCAGCTAGAAACTTCAGGGTGGGGGTTACCCAGACATCAGAGAGAACTGAAGGGGGGATGGAAAGGCTTTTTAGCTGCCCTGCAGCATGGAAAGCCAGCGGGAGGGTGGAGGAGGGAAACTGACAGTTGCAGGGTAGCCACAAGGTGATCAGGGTTTTCAGGGGTGATCAACACTGGAGGGGGAAATCGGAGCAGTGGAGGTAAAGACAGGGTAATTGAGAGTTAGGCCGCGTACATACGATCAAATTTATCTGCTGAAACCCGTCCGACGGACCGTTTCAGCAGACAAATCCGATCGTGTGTACGTGCGAGCAGACAGGTTTTTCCAGCAGACAAGTTTTAGTTTCAATAATTTTTATAAAATTTTAAAATGGAACATACAGTAGGTGACACACGTCTATAAATCAAGAAAAAAAGGCTTGACATTTTAGTTGCATAGTAACAAGGATATAATCATAACGATGTTAGAAATTCAATAGGAAACATATGGAAAACAGGAATACAAGTGGTTTCTCCAAAGGGCCGAAACTACTTTTAAGGCTCTGAAGTCGTAGGGGAGACAGAGAGCGAGGAGGGGAGAGGGTAGGCCCCCTGGACACTCCAACGGGATCAAGCTGTGTCCCTTCGGGAGGGCTCCCCCCCGACCCCACCCGCCCCCCATTGTGAAATCAAACCCTAGAGAAGCATGTCTTAAAATGTCATAAGTGAGACCGTCAAAATGATATCCCAGTAGATAGAGAGGTGTCAGCGGATAAAGAAAGAGAGAGAGAAGAGGAAGGAGAAAGAGAAAGAATGAAAAGAGAGAGAAGAAGAGAGAGAAAGATATATGCTTGGATAAGATTACAGTCGGATCCATTTCTATGCAAAACAGTTACATAAGTAGATAATTAAACAAATAAACTAGTAAACATTGAAACCGTGGGACGGATAGATTCAACCAGGCCTCGCCTTGTACCACTCAGTTCACGACCTCCACCGCTCGACAGCTAACATAAATTTGCCTTGAGATTATGCGAACATCAGTTCGTAGCCAATGTGGGTGTTGGTTGTTGCAATTATTTCTTGTATTGTGGGGACCTTCTGGTCTTTCCAGTGGCGGGTGATGGCTAGTCTAGTGCTCAACAAAATGTGAGAAACAATTAATCTATCAGAGTTCGGGATGGAGTCTATCCCCAGTGAGAGAACCGCTACCCCGGGGGATTCTGGAATACCCACTTTTACCACCTGAGCGACCAGGGCGAAAACGTCTTTCCACACTGGTCGTATACTTGGACATTCCCATAGTATGTGAAACAAAGTTCCCACATAACCACAGCCTCTCCAACATAACGGGGACGCCTGTGGGCTAAATCTCGAAATCCTATACGGCATTAGGTACCACCGCATGAGTATTTTTTTTATACTGTTCCCAGAGGTTAACGCTCCTAGTGGAGGCATATGTAGTTCGCAGAGCCTGCTGCCATATTTCCTGGGAGTATGATACGCCCAAATCTCTCTCCCATGCTACCACATTGGTAGTTTTTTCAAAAAGTAGTTTATTGCCCATAATATTGTAAAATAGGGAAATTCCCCTGATATTGGTAACTGGCTTGGTGAAGTATAGGGCCGCCCTCCAAGGGAGTTGGATTGTGAGGGGTGGATTAGTTCTAAGGAAGTGATTTATTCACAGGAACGTGAAGTGTTCAGGCTCCCCTAAACCAAATTATATTTGGAGTGATCTGAAAGTTTTCCCACTAGGGCCTATCATTAGATCCGAGATGGCGATTATTCCTTTTTTGGTCCACTGAGTTATATTTAAGTCCGGTATCACACCCGTAAGACAGGAGACCGGTAATGGGATGGATGTCGTAGGAAGGTGTGTCCGGGATGCTTTTAATAAGACGCCCCAGGCGTTCAAAGAAGCCACTATCATAGGAGACACACCTTCTGGGGGTTTAGGTAGGATTGAAGATGCCATCAAAAGATCATGGAGACTCCCAGGAGCATATTGGATTTCTTCCAGTTCTCGCCATCTCGTGGCGGGAGCACCGGGGGAACCAAGTTCTCAGTTGCGCAAGGATGGCAGCTACATGGTAGTCCCTAACTACTACGTTCCCCGCCCCTTTAGAAATTATAGAGTTCCTAAACGCCCACCTAGCTCTTTTACCCCTCCACAGAAATTGATTGATCTGAGTTTGAATTTAAGTAAAAAAGGAAGTAGGAACTGGGAGAGGGAGGGTCCTAAACATATAGAGAAGTTGTAGGAGAACCATCATTTTGAAAGCCGCCAAGCGGTCTGACCATAAGAGCTCTGTTTTGGCTAAAGACTCCAATTTAGATGGGAGGGAGACCAGAAATAACGCATAATTGGACATAAAAAACTCATTCGATGAAGCGGGCAGGGTAATACCGAGATATTTAATGCCCTCTTTGCTCCATGCGTATGGGAATCGCGAACTGAGTGAACGTCTTAGATCAGCACCAACACCCAGCCCCAGAGCTGACGGTGAGCTGAGTGATAAACCCACCAGAAGCTGGGGGTAGGTTTCCTCACTGCGAGACCAAGTAGGTATACCGTCAAACAGGTGGACGAGTCCTTCGTATAGTTGTGAGGTGGAGTTCGGATAGAAGTCCCAAAACGACACCATCTCAAAATCACGTAGAAATCTGTATGGATCCAAAAGGTGGTACAAACAAGAAGAAACAAGAAGATAACACAAGAAAATATGTAGAACGTCAACAAATAACCAGCCAACTTTGTGGCAACAAACAGTGTCGGCTGAGGAATGCCCCAGAGTGCAGCAGCATGCTGCTCAGGTTCTAGGTGGGGAAAGCTCATGCCCAAGGCCCGTTACGGTCACCACGGGTTCTCTCAAAGATCCTGCTTAAGGACAACCGAAAGGTAATTACTTGTGCGATCTGGCATTTTTCTGCGTGACCCGTTTCCAGTCAGGGTCGACCTCATTTACTGGAGAATGCGTTTTGGCGCCCTCATTGGAGGTTGGTAGGATATCCCACTTCCTCAGCAGACTTATGCCCCGGTCCACTGTATGTTGAGAGAGGTCGGGGTAAAACTGCAGGTCACGAAATCTGGAAGGAATATTGTCCTTTCTATGCATTTCCTGCATAAGCCGTTCCTTCACATGAAAAAAGGTTAGACGCAGAATTACATCCCTGGTTACAGTTGCAGGGAGGAAGGCAGGTTTTGGGAGCATATGAATTCTGTCAATGGTGAGATCTATGTCAGTAAGGTCAGGGAGGAGCGATGAAAACATATCGGTCACATATGATCTTAGGTCTGTGGGAGCACTGATTCAGGTATACCCCGGATCTTCAGATTATTCCTCCTAGACCTGTCTTCGAGTTCTGCTAACTTGTTTTTAAGCCAGTCACTGGTCTCCTACTGAGCTTCACTAGCATCTGCTAGGCTATTGATGGTAGTAGCATATTCCCCCATCTTGGTTTCCACGTGCTCCACCCTGTCCTCCACCTCTTTCAGTTCTGCATTCACCCTGTGTAAGCAGTTCATCATATCAGCCTGAAGTGAACTGCGTAAGGACACCAACATGTCTCTAAGGACAGTGTCCATCACAGGCTGGTTGCTGGTGGGGAAAGTAGCGATAGAGTCAGGCAACTCACGTGTATCGTCTCCAGAGTCTGTCCCTGGGCTCACAGTATGGTCACTGCCGGTACCATCCATCCTCATCCGAGTCTTTGCGGGGCTGTCAGAGGGCGAGGGAGTGGAGATATTATCCCCAGATGCAGAGATTTGTGCTCCACGCCGAGAACAGTGTCCCCCATTGCCGGTGGATTGATGTCTGAGGACAGGGGTTGAGGCCGCGCCGGCGCCATCTTGCCCTCCCCCGTCCCTCGGTACCGTGAACATTTCCATCAGGCGTTGAGGCTTTGCAGAGCCTCTCCGTTTGTTAGTCATCACCTCTGTGGGTGCCCGGACCAGATCGATTGGTTTTGAGACCGATATGGTGTCCTTTTCAGGCCGTTTAGTGCCGCTGAATCCTCGTGGCGAATGGAGCTCTCTCACCAAGCTATCATCCGGCTCTGCTGCAGGCCACGCCCCCCAGCAGACAAGTTTTAAAGCATGCTTTAAAACTTGTCTGCTGGAAACCCGTCCGTCCGACATGTCCGCTGGTTAGTACGCCTAACCAGCGGACAAAAATCTCCTGCATGCGCCGAATGGATTCGACGCATGCGTGGAAGTATTTCACTTCCTGGAGTAGTGACGTGGCGGCGTCAACGTCACCGCCACGTCACCGTGCTGTCTGTCCGCGGGGATTTTGGTTAGATCGTGTGTACACTGATCAAACCAAAATAGCCCATATGCGATGAAAACGGTCTGTCCCACCGTTTTCATCGGATTTGTTTAGTCGTGTGTACGCGGCCTTAGAGTAAGCAGAGGGAAGGTGGAGGGAGGGGATACTGGGATACATAGTGGCAGAGAAGGAGGGTCACATTTTAGGCTTATCAGTTACTGATCAGAGCTATCACTTTGTTCAGCAGCGCTTTCTGAACAATTCTGCTATAAGTTCACGGTCACTGAAGTAACCATGAGCTTAAAACAGAAGAGGAATGCAGGTCAATATGGCGTACAGACCTAGCCAGCTGAAAGCAATGCTGTAAGGACCTAGAAGTGAAAGGGTTAAGGTTACATAGATTTCTAGGAGCTAACATGTTTTATGCACCTAAACTTCCTGAAAACATCCCAGGAAGAACAAAGAAATTGCATAGGGCTGAGTTTGAGGTTACATTGTAAGATGTTCCAGTGCTTCTTCATGACCTTCCAGATTGAATAGCTGGTGTTAAACTTGGGGTTAAACTTGGGGTTTCATTTCACATAGTGGGCTCCATTCACAAAAGCATCTCACATGTGAATTTCAGGTGTTCAAACACATTTTGCCTAGATATCGCATAAAATACCACTTTGCAATATTTAACGGAAAACACTGAAAACGTTCTATAAATACCACAACAACAGGAGTTAAACTAATTTCACAGAAGGAATATATAATTTACATGCAGTTATTAAGTAGTGGTCCAGGCATGTTGTATTTAAGAAATGTGTATGATTTTAACTGGTTGTTAAGAAGCGGGTGGCCATTGGCATCCTTAACAACCAGAAACTCTCATGGTTGTTAAGGAGCTGGCAGCTGCCATGTCCCTAACAACCGACAAAACACTAAAAAAGAAAGAATAAAAATGGAACGGGTCCCCCCTAATTTATACCAAGCCATTTGGATCTGGTATGCATTTTAAGGGGGACCTCCATGCAAAAATGTAAAACAAAATTGTGTGGTCAGGAAAGGGGGGGGTGAGCGAGCACCAGAACTCCTTAACCATACCAGGCCACATGTCCTCAGCATGGGGGGGTGCTTTGTGACCAGCATGCCTCAGTCGGTGATGTCACAAGGGGCGGGTCCACCCGGGGGACATCAGTAGATGCCCCCACCATTTATTTATTCAGCAGAGGGAGCCAGTGGAGCTGTCAGGTGGCGGGAGCCAGCGTAGTGTGTGGTGGGTATGGTTAAGGACATAACAGGAAACCTGCATTGCATCAGAGGGGAGGAGGTCACCCATATATCGCACTGGGTAACCCCACGGCATTTCCCCGTTGCGTCAGAGGGGGCGGGGTCACCCACGAACATTACGGGTGGCCCACCCTCAGCTATTTAAGAGCTGTCCTGGTGGGAGAGCATCATTCGGCAGGTGCCTTCCATGGAGGCAGGATCATGTCAACATTTTTTTTCGATAAGCCCCCCGCCCACAGGCCCCCACAACCACTGGGCAAGGGTTGTGGGGATGATGCCCTTGTTCCCATCAACATGGGGATATGTTATGTTTGAACTGGATGGATTTGTGTCTTTTTTCAACCTAACTAGCTATGTAACTATGTAACTATGATGCTTTGGGGTCCAGACCGCAAAGCATCCTCCCCATGAGAACATGTGGCCTGGTACAGTTCAGGAGGGGTCTCTCCTCCCCCCTCTTTTCTTGCAGCCTGCCAGGTTGTGTGCTCGGCTAAGGGTCTGTTATGGATTTTTGGGGGGAACCGCATGCTATTTTTTATTTAATTTTGGAGCGAGGTTCCTCTTTAAATCCATATCAGACCTGAAGTGTCTGGTATGGATTTTGAGGGGGACTGATATGCAATTTTTTTTAAATTTGGAGCAGGGTTCCCCTTAATATCCATACCAGACCTGAAGGGCCTAGTAATGAACTGGGGGGGTGGGGGGAACCCATGCCGTTTTTTTTCAATGACTTTTATCTGTATTGCCAGGACCCGACAATTCATTATAGCCGCGAGTAGTTTTCAATGACTTTTTTTCCTTTAGAAATGTCATTTTGTGCAGGGACTGTTCTAAACACAGGAAAATGCGCCACTTTACAGGCATACTATGGACATCCCCATGTATGAAATTTAAAGGAATATTTAACTTTTATTGATTCACTTTAGGCATTATTAAAATCACTGCTCTCGAAAAAACAGACGTTGTTAAAACTTTTCTTTGCATTGATACATGTCCCCTGGGACAGGACCCGGGTCCCCAAACACTTTTTATGACAATAACTTGAAAATTAACCTTTAAAATTAGCCCTTTTGATTTCTCCCATAGGCTTTTAAAGGGTGTTGCACGGCTTTCAAATTTGCCGCAAACTCCCCAAATTGTTCCCCAAATTGTTCACTATTCGGCGAACAGGCGAACAATGTTCGAGTCAAACTTATGTTTTGGTGCTGAAAATGCCCCCCTCGGCTTATACTCCAGTTACCTTTTTGCGCCTGATCTCCCGAACTTTGGGGACCCAGTACCGACTTGGCACACATATAGCCCCACTCTTCCTCTACAAGTGTGCAAAGTTTGTTGTCCGGGAGACCTACGAACGATTTTTTAAAGTCAGGCACCCCTTCCATAGACTCCCATGTTAAATGGTAATTTCTCTGGTAACTTTTCCCCTGGACCCGAAACTTGGCACACATGTAGCCCCATTTCTTATCTACATGTGTGCAAAGTTTGCTGTCTAGGGGACCTATGGCTGGGGAGCACCAATTTTTCGAAGCCAGGCGCCCTTTCTATATACTCCCATGTTAAACGTAAGTCTTGTCATGGACACAGTGAGGCACGGACACAGTGAGGCACAGTGAGGCATGGACACAGTGAGGCATGGGAACAGTGAGGCATGGGAACAGTGAGGCATGGAAACAGTGAGGCATGGGCACAGTGAGGCATGGGCACAATGAGGCTTGGGCACAGTGAGCCATGGAACAGTGAAGCATGGGCACATTGAGGCATGGGCACAATGAGGCATGGGCACAGTGAGGCATGGACACAGTGAGGCATGGACACAGTGAGGCATGGGCACAGTGAGGCATGGACACAGTGAGACATGCACATGGACACAACGAGGCAAAGTGAGGCACAGTGAGGCATGCAGATGGACACCCTAGGCTTATACTCGAGTCAATAAGTTTCCCAGGTTTTTGTGGTAAAATTAGGTAGTTAGTCTGGTTGAAAAAAGACACCAATCCCAAGGCGAGGTTGGCATTCCAATACACAGGAGATCAGCGCAGTACATGCCCCTGGCCAAGGCTAAGTGACTAATCTGATGCTCCTTTGCACTGAGCACAGTATACAATTTTTTTTTCAATAAAGTGTATATTCATTATGTTACTGAACTTTGGTTGTTTGTCTTTGGTTGGAGATTGCCCTCCTCAGTTTCAGTTCCATTTTTTGGCAACATCTGAGGTTTTTTGTTCTTTGTATTTTGTTTGTTATATTTTCATTTGACTTTTATTTGCCATGATTAGACATGAGTGTGATGAGGGAGGGATAGGGCTGAGGCCTCGTACACACGAGTGGATATGTCCGCTGAAAACGGTCCGATGGACCGTTTCAGCAGACATCTCCGATCGTGTGTATGGGCTAGCGGACAGATTTGTCCATCGGACAAATTTCAAAGCATGCTTTGAAATTTGTCCGCTACAAACCTGTCTGTCGGATATGTCCGCTGGTTAGTACGGGAAACCAGCGGACATATCCTCCCGCACATGCGTCGTATCCTGTGAATGGATCCGACGCATGCGCGCGGAAGTGTTTACTTCCTGGTGCGCGACGTATCGGTGACGTGGCGGCGTCAACGTCACCGCCGCGTCACCGCCACGTCAGCGCGCCGTCCGCCGGCGGGGAATTTGATCCGATGGTGTGTACACACCATCGGACCAAACTCCAGATCGGACATATCCAATGGAAACGGTCCGCGGACCGTTTTCATCGGATATGTCCGATCGTGTGTACGAGGCCTGAGTCAGCACTGTGGCATCTCAGCGTTTTTTTTTAATGCAAAGGTCTTTTTGCTCTATGTCAGATTTTTTCTCAATAACTAACTTACCATAACTTTTTCTGCATTGTGTTTCTGTGTGGAGACATTTGGCAGAGGAACATGACATCCTCATGTCAAAGCTGGCACCTGGAGACCGGTGGTCTGATGACTATTGTAAGATAAATCAATAGGCTGCACAGATCCATGGAATAAAACAAGCAAAAGCAGAGAGATGCAGGCTCTACATGTACTCAGTACTGTTTTCCTAGAAAATCTTTACTTTTTTATTTTATGTCCACGTTAGAGAATGAATACATATCTAGTTGGAGAAATTGTGACAAACATACAGACCGTTGTCAAAAAGCAATGATTGGTGAAAAAATTGTGTAGCGCTAGTCGTATTAGTGTATAGTAATGGTGAGTATACTCAAAAACACAATGCGAATACTTGTTGAATAAACATCAAGAAAATTATAAAGGCAAATATATATTGTGCAATATAAACAATAAGTGATGAAAGTCCAATTGTGAATATAAACTTCAAAATGTGATATGGAGTGAAGTCCACATAAGCAAAGAAAAGTAGATGTAACTTCTTCCTATTAAAATGAAACCGAATAGTAAGAGTGAGGAAAAAAGTTGCCTGTAGTCACTCTCAAAACTCTTCAGGGATTGGTAGATAAGGTACTCTTACCAGCTGAGATGGACACACATGTCTTACGATAGTGGGTCAGTAAAGCTTGAAATCCTAGAAGATCCGGATCCAAAGCTGGGTGTGAGGGATGGTCCAATAAATCAAGGTATAGGGTCCCCAGTTCTCAGTTGACAAACACAACAGGTGCAGCAAGATCCTTTCAGGGTCAGGTCAGGACGGATGTACACTGGGGTAACTCCTCATGGGCTCCAACAGGAAAAGGATATAGAAAAATGCTCCAGATGGTGCAGGTCAACCAAAAAGGTTTTATTGGAATATGTCATACATCAAATGACAGAATAAAAAGTGATCATAAGTAAAAAGAGTATAAAAAAGCAATATGGGGTGCAGTTAATGCTGGCATCGCTTTTTACACTCTTTTTACTCGTGATTACTTTTTATTCTGTCATTTGATGCATGACATATTCCAATAAAACCTTTTTGGTTGACCTGTACCATCTGGAGCATTTTTTTTATATCTTTTTCCCATTGGAGCCCATGAGGAGTTACACCAGTGTACATCCGTCCTGACCTGACCTTGAAAGGATCTTGCTGCACCTGCGGTGTTTGTCAGCTGAGAACTGAGGACCCTATACCTCGATTCATTGGACCATTCCTCACACCCAGAGGTGTATTTAGGTTTTGTGCTGCCCTAGGCCTGACTAAACCCAATAATTTAAATATGACCCACCCCTTCCTGTCATGGACGCACCCTGTGTTGTTTAAGACCCGCCATGAAATTTTCGAGTGAGGACACTAGTTCTGAGTGCCTGGGGGCAGGGGGGCAATGGATTCCCTTAATTTACTTAGATTTCCTCTTACTTCCTGGTTGCCCATAGAGCAGGAAGTGAAGGGAAATCTTCGCAATGGGACAGGGATGGTAAAAAATAAACTGACAGGGGCTATAACCCTCCCTTACTCTACCCAAAATGAAAAAAAAGTGTTGCCTATAGTTCTACTTTAAGTAGATGGTGCAGCAGAAACATATAGCACAGTGAGGAAGGTTTGTGGTCCAGGATGATAAAACAGTCAAAATTGGAAGCCCCCCCCCACAGTTGTGGAATGCCGGCCGCCCGCATACCAGAAGCAGCGCGGGCGCTTTATGGGGGCGCTAGACTAATTTTCCTAACAGTGTAGCGCAAGCCGGCGGGGACTCTTTTCATGCTGCCCCCCTGCAAAGTGCTGCCCTAGGCCTGGGCCTTGTTGGTCTAGGCCAGGATACAGCTCTGCTCACACCCAGCTTTGGATCCAGATCTTCTAGGATTTCAAGCTCTACCGACCCACTGTCGTAAGACATGTGTGTCCATCTTAGCTGATAAGAGTACATTATCTACCTATCCCTGAAGAGTTTTGAGAGTGACTACAGGCAATTTGTTTCATCCCTCTTACTATTCAGTGTCATTTCAATAGGAAGAAGTTACATCTAAGTCTTTGCTTATGTGGACTTCACTCCATATCACATTTTGAAGTTTATATTCACAATTGGACTTTCATCAAATATTGTTTATATTGCACTATATATATTTTCCTTTATAATTTTCTTGATGTTTATTCAACAAGTATTCCCATTGTGTTTTTGAGTATACTCACCATTACTCTTATACACTAATACCACTAGCACTACACTATTTTTTCACCATTCACGTTAGACTTTGTTTGTTTGAGTGTTAGCTGCTTGATTCACTTATTAGCTTTGGGTTTAGCGCAGTTTTTTCCACCTACTTTTACACCAAATAGCAATGATTGTTACTCATTGGTTAATATAGTTTCCAATGTGTTTGCTTCATAAATATTAGCATTGCTATTGCTTTTCAGTATGTTGTATCAGTGAAACTAAGTGCTGTTCACTTATTAAGAAAATCTTTTTGCTCTCCGTAAAGGGTCATAAACACTGTTTGAGGTGTAACTTTTGATGAGGGTTTAAATATATATTGTTCATAAATGTCCTTATGAGTGAATGCAGCATTGTTAACTGTGATAACTGTGATATAGTGATGTATAATTCTGCTTTTGGCCCCATAAAAAAAAAAGTATCACAACCCACAGAGAATCCAATTTCTCCAAGATTAATACGGTTACTAAAACTCAATACTGTTTTCTTCTTCCAATCATGTCTAGAAATAAAATATCTGAGACACCAACTGATTGAAATGAGGATAATTTGACCCTGGTGGGAGTTGCAATTTGTGTTCCAGTTTTATGAGCCTGTAACACTTAAAGTGAAATTTAATACTTACAGTTTCAGAAAGACCTAGATTGATTATTCTCTACCGAACTTTATGGAGTTTACAGAATGGCCAAAGGATCCTATGCGGCATAATTACTTGAGAAATATGTTACCACTGCTTTTATCACTACAAATAACCTATATTAGGGTATCAATTTAAACTGTACTGTAATTGAGGCTTTTTTTGTAACAGCTACTGAAGGTAATAGAATTTTATTGTGATATGTTTTGTTTCTTCACGTAGAAAATCTACATGACCATTTATTTTATGAGTGCAACAGGTAAGTAGAAATAATATTATGTTTATGATGCGTAGGAACCAGTTGATTGTACTAAGAATGACATTTGTGTAAAAGCATGCAGGAAGGTCAATGCAGTAAATTAATAAGAATTAGATTCAATTCAAATTGCCATATGGCATGCAGCAGTTTTTTTTTACAAAGCAATGAAAACAATACAAGGGCAAACACTAAGATCAAGCAACAAAACTTCAGCCAATGTTTATATGTGGTGTGATTAAAAATAGAGGTGCTGTAGAGATGGTTATGCAGACTACAAGATCACTTTTTGAGTGGTAAAGATACCATCAATATGTGTATTGATGTTTGTACATTACAATGTTTCAGAATTATGATTTTTTTTATATTTCTCTTTAGAACATAAATCCTCCTGAAGAAGACTATATGAGTCAAAACGCGTATCAAAATTGTGATACATTGTAGTGTACCAGTCCTTAGATGTAATGGCTGCATTAATTCTTTCCTTTATTTTTACTTCATTGCTATCACAAGGGGGGTATCAACCCCTTATGTGATAGTATTGGCCAGGTGACAGGTTATGGAGATATTAAGGCGGTCTATTAGACCCCTTATGTCTCCCCTGCTCTATCCAATCAAACACAGATTGTGCTTTTTTGGTTGTGCAACCAGCTTTCTAGCTTAGGTTTTGGAAAGCTGTGACATTTAGAGCTGAGTGCTTCTGCGTTCAGACTACTCAGAGGTGACCAGGGAATGATTGTTCTCTGAGATACTCCCATTTATCATCTCAGTTTTAGTCCTGAGCTCAAAGGAGGAGTGGGGGAGCCCAATGTTTGGCTACATCAACATTTTCAACTAGTACCACACTGCCTGGGAGGGAAGTTCCACATGTTCACTGCCGTAAAAGTAAAGAGCCCTTTTTCGCAATTTAAGAATTAAACCAATTCCAATTTGTGGCTGCATTCTACTTCAAGGACTAATAGAAAAAAAAAGTGG
>JAJQKJ010002827.1:0-118222 GCA_029574335.1 Rana kukunoris | reverse complement strand
ACTTCCTCTCCCAACCATTCCTGGGGGTGGAATCAAGTGATGGTGGTCCTCCAGCGTTCTCCCCCCCCCCCCCCCCCACTCCAGGTCTTTCCCCTGTGCATTATTCATGTACCTGGCCTGCCGTCTACATGTCTGTCCCCTCTGGTGACCTCAAGGACGTTTAATCTGGGACAAACGCCGATCACACGGGCAAATGCTTTTCCAGCGGTTGGTTTGATTGTTGGTTTTTCCCGGAAGAGGAGATGTCCCGGGGCCGTAGATGAGGCCTCAGGCTTGTAATGACATTCTGTATCCTCCATAGGAACGCTTTGTTTTAACTCCATCCCTCCCCCGTACCGTTCGCTTGTCGTACCCTTGTGGGCATCGGTTTGTTACAAAGACCGCGGTGTCGGCGTGGTTCCCGAAGGACTTGGTCGGGGATTTCAGTACGTTCCCCGGTGCCAAAACCACGAGGAAAAGGGCAGACGGAAAACTATGGCTTTCCATTCACCACGAGGCTCGTACTTCATATGGACCGGACAGCAGGGGGGTTCAGACACTGTCTAGTGCTGCGCGATTACCTCCCCACACCCCCGATATCAGGGCCGTCTTAATAGCGTCATGGGCCCCTGGGCAAAGTAGTGCTCTGGGGCCCCTACAATGATGACAGTGCAGGTAAATGGACATCAAGTAGGTAGGAGGCAGACGGCCCCCCCTGTTTATCTATCACTCTCAGGGCCATCATGGGGCCCCCAATTTCGGGGCAGCGTGGGCTTAAGGACCAGCTGCTTTGGGAAAAGTGCAGGGGCCCCTCATGCAGCTGGGGCCCCTGGGCAGAGCCCAGGTGTGCCCTCTCATTCAGACAGCCCTGCCCAGTACTGGTGCCCCCGTGCAGGGTCCGTGCCCCGGCAGACAACGCTAACCCCCCCCACAGACTGACTCAGCAGTAGATGTCTCGAGAGTACGTCTCCCGTTTATCGGTCTCTAAGATCTCTTTACATCGCCTGGCCACCCCGCCGTCTGACACGCTCCCTCTCGTCTCCAGCTGATAAGACGCTGTCACAGAGATGGATGGACGACACGCAGAGATATGAGGAAGCGTCAGATATTATCCTGACAGGTGAAGTGAAACCCTCCACAGGGAGGCCGGTACGTCTGACACTGGGGTCTCTACATCCTCGGAGCGGTACGTCTGACTCCGGGTCTCTACAATCTCAGAGCAGTACATCTGACTCCGGGTCTCTACATCCTCAGAGCGGTACGTCTGACACCGGGGTCTCTACATCCTCGGAGCGGTACGTCTGACTGCGGGTCCTCTACATCCTCAGGCCGGTACGTCTGACACCGGGGTCTCTACATCCTCAGAGCGGTACGTCTGACTCCGGGTCTCTACATCCTCAGAGCGGTACGTCTGACTCCGGGGTCTCTACATCCTCAGAGCGGTACGTCTGACTCCGGGTCTCTACATCCTCAGAGCGGTACGTCTGACACCGGGGTCTCTACATCCTCAGAGCGGTACGTCTGACACCGGGGTCTCTACATCCTCGGAGCGGTACGTCTGACTCCGGGGTCTCTACATCCTCAGAGCGGTACGTCTGACTCCGGGTCTCTACATCCTCAGAGCGGTACGTCTGACTCCGGGGTCTCTACATCCTCAGAGCGGTACGTCTGATACTGGGGTCTCTACATCCTCAGAGCGGTACGTCTGACACCGGGGTCTCTACATCCTCGGAGCGGTACGTCTGACTCCGGGGTCTCTACATCCTCAGGCCGGTACGTCTGACACTGGGGTCTCTACATCCTCAGAGCGGTACGTCTGACTCCGGGGTCTCTACATCCTCAGGCCGGTACGTCTGACTCCGGGTCTCTACATCCTCAGAGCGGTACGTCTGACACCGGGGTCTCTACATCCTCAGGCCGGTACGTCTGACACTGGGTCTCTCTACATCCTCAGAGCGGTACGTCTGACTCCGGGGTCTCTACATCCTCAGGCCGGTACGTCTGACACCGGGGTCTCTACATCCTCGGAGCGGTACGTCTGACTCCGGGTCTCTACATCCTCAGAGCGGTACGTCTGACTCCGGGTCTCTACATCCTCAGAGAGCGGTACGTCTGACACCGGGGTCTCTACATCCTCAGAGCGGTACATCTGACACCGGGGTCTCTATGTCCTCAGAGCGGTACGTCTGACACCGGGGTCTCTATGTCCCGGCTACCCAGGCCCCAACCAAAAAGACTGAGTTGTTGCTGCTGTAGTAACTAGCAATTGCTAAAGAAAGATGGCTGCAGAGTGAGCGACACACTCAAAGGAATGCCGCTTTGCTGAATCTGTGGGGGTCTCTCTTTGCTGGATTGGGATGTCTCTTTGCTGAATATGTGGGGGTCTCTCTTTGCTGGATTGGGATGTCTCTTTGCTGAATATGTGGGGGTCTCTCTTTGTTGGATTGGGATGTCTCTTTGCTGAATATGTGGGGAGGTCTCTTTGTTGGATTGGGATGTCTCTTTGCTGAATATGAGGTGATGTCTATTTGTTGGATTGGGATGTCTCTTTGCTGAATATGAGGGGATGTCTCTGCTGAATATGAGGTGATGTCTATTTGTTGGATTGGGTTTGTTTTCATATATTAAGCTCTAAGAGTGTTCAAATAAAAGTGGGTGCACCAAAGGACTCAGTGGGATATGAGAGACCCTTCAGTCTGCTTTACCGCTGGCCAGTCTGGGCCCAAAGCCAACTGCAAAGCCCAGGCGTCCATCTTGTCAGAGACACAGCCCTGCCCCCCCGCTCTCCACTGGGGTTGAGCCGGTGGATTATTGTCTTTGGGGCTTCCCCTGCTGACAGCCTCATCCATCATGGCGGAGTCTGGAGAGCGTTAGGTGCAGTGGAGGAAATTTAACAAACTCCTCCTCCGCTTTACATGCTGGGCAGAGTCGCGGCTG
Source organism: Rana kukunoris (assembly GCA_029574335.1). Classification (NCBI taxonomy): domain Eukaryota; kingdom Metazoa; phylum Chordata; class Amphibia; order Anura; family Ranidae; genus Rana; species Rana kukunoris. The sequence continues at coordinate 115,306 of JAJQKJ010002827.1, read as the reverse complement.
TGTGGTCACTGGTTGGTAGATGCCAGGCGGCTCTAGCAACCAGTGACCAGAGTCTCAGGTGGAGCTGGAGACAGAGCGAGCGCCTGCGCTACTGCAGGGTTTTCTCGCTCTGTCAATTCCGTTTCAGGACACTGTATTGTCCCGGAATGAAGGTGCCCGGGACCCGGGACAGACCTGCTAATTGCGGGAATGTCCTAGGCCAGGGGTATCAAACTCCATTTCATTGTGGGCCGCATCAGCATAATGATTGCCCTCAAAAGGGCCGGTTGTATCTGTAAGATTAGATGTCCAGTGTATCCCCTCCCCTTACATTGGATGTCAAGAGCCCCTCCACCATCCAAAGTCCCCCTTCCTATGCTGTTGCTGGGAAGCTGAAGAGCTGGATGCATTGCTTGAAAGCAGAAAGTAAGTGTCTGGAGGAGGACCAGAGGAGGGCTGAAGCTGCAGGAGAGGAGGTGTGAGTGCCACATGAAATGGCCCGGAGGGCCAGATTCGGCCCGCGGGCCTTGTGTTTGCCACCTGTGTCCTAGGCAATCCGGGATACATGGGCACCCTAGTAGGGTGTATTTGGTGGAACTGCCAGGGGACGGGCCCTGGGGAATGTTGGCGGTCAGTCAGAGGGGGCGGGGCACAGACTTAAAACTGTGTGAAAAATTTCTGATGGCTGCCCTGAGGAGGAGTATAGGGCCTATGGAGCCACTGCTCAAGGAACCACTACCAACCTCCGGAGGAACCTAAGAGTTACATGGAACTCTGGCTGAAGATGGCTGCTGTATTCCCAAATAGAAACAATGTGTCAGAGATTATTCAGAAAATAATACATTTATGGTTGAGTTTTCTTCAAAGTGAAGATTTGTTAAAACAATGGGGGTCCAACCAGCCAAAGAGAAGGAGTTTAGGCCCTGTTATTTGCTCAAGGAACCCTTTCCCAACCTTCGGAGGAACTTGAGAGTCCAATGGAACCCTTTTCTCGACCTTTCGGAGGAACCCGAGAGTCCAATGGAACCCTTTCCCCCGACCTTTGGAGGAACCAGAGAGTCCAATGGAACCCTTTCATGACCTTCGGAGGAACCAGAGAGTCCAATGGAACCCTTTCTCGAACTTCGGAGGACCCCAAGAGTCCAATGGAACCCTTTCCCGACCTTCGGAGGAACTCGAGAGTCCAATGGAACCCTTTCCCGACCTTCGGAGGAACCCGAGAGTCCAATGGAACCCTTTCCCGACCTTCGGAGGAACCCGAGAGTCCAATGGAACCCTTTCCCGACCTTTGCAGGAACCCAAGAGTCCAATGGAACCCTTTACCGACCTTCGGAGGAACCCGAGAGTCCAATGGAACCCTTTTTCCGGCCTTCGGAGGAACCCGAAAGTCCAATGGAACCCTTTCCCGACCTTCGGAGGAACCCGAGAGTCCAATGGAACCCTTTCCCGACCTTCGGAGGAACCCGAGAGTCCAATGGAACCCTTTTACCGACCTTCGGAGGAACCCGAGAGTCCAATGGAACCCTTTCCCAACCTTCGGAGGAACCGGAGAGTCCAATGGAACCCTTTCCCAACCTTTGGAGGAACCCGAGAGTCCAATGGAACGCTTTCCGAACCTTCGGAGGAACCCGAGAGTCCAATGGAACCCTTTACCGATCTTCGGAGGAACCTGAGAGTCCAATGGAACCCTTTCCCAACCTTTGGAGGAACCGGAGAGTCCAATGGAACCCTTTCCCGACCTTCGGAGGAAACCGGGAGTCCAATGGAACCCCTTCCCGACCTTCGGAGGAACCAGAGAGTCCAATGGAACCCTTTCCCGACCTTCGGAGGAACCAGAGAGTCCAATGGAACCCTTTCCCGACCTTCGGAGGAACGCGAGAGTCCAATGGAACCCTTTCCCGACCTTCGGAGGAACCCGAGAGTCCAATGGAACCCTTTCCCGACCTTCGGAGGAACCCGAGAGTCCAATGGAACCCTTTTCCGACCTTCGGAGGAACCCGAGAGTCCAATGGAACCCTTTCCCGACCTTCGGAGGAACCCGAGAGTCCAATGGAACCCTTTCCCGACCTTCGGAGGAACCAGAGAGTCCATTGAAACCCTTTCCCGACCTTCGGAGGAACCCGAGAGTCCAATGGAACCCTTTTACCGACCTTCGGAGGAACCCAAGAGTCCAATGGAACCCTTTCCCAACCTTCGGAGGAACCGAGAGTCCAATGGAACCCTTTCCTGACCCACGGAGGAAACCGAGAGTCCAATGGAACCCTTTCCCGACCTTCGGAGGAACCCGAGAGTCCAATGGAACCCTTTCCCGACCTTCGGAGGAACCCGAGAGTCCAATGGAACCCTTTCCCGACCTTCGGAGGAACCGGAGAGTCCAATGGAACCCTTTCCCGACCTTCAGAGGAACCCGAGAGTCCAATGGAACCCTTTCCCGACTTTCGGAGGAACCAGAGAGTCCAATGGAACCCTTTCCTGACCTTCGAAGGAACCGGAGAGTCCAATGGAACCCTTTCCTGACCTTCAGAGGAACCCGAGAGTCCAATGGAACCTTTTGGTGAGGACGGCGGGTATAGAATAGAATTGACTGGAAATAAAATGTTTTTCTCCAAAGTGAAGAGCGGCTCAAACATCGGGGCCAAGCGTCTCAAAGAGGCGGAGTTTGGGGCCCCCAGAGGATTGAAAGGAAGTAAATAATATTGAAGCGGAGGAAATATTTCACCATCTGTTTTCTGAAAGCTCAGCTGTAATTTATTCACCTTAATGGACGACTTAATTAAAATCTATAGTGAGGAGTAACTGCGGAATCGCCGGCATGTCGCTGAATGAGTCCGGAATTCAACCGCCGCCCAATAATAATGGAGTCCGGAGAGAAGTTATTAGACAGACGTTGAGCAGAAGCCAATGTTTATCAGGGGCTCATTACAGATGATAGATTAATAAAAATGATATGCAATATATGATAATAAGGTTTACAAAAATTAATAAAGTATGATGATACTTCCCAGCAATTATTTGGACATACAGTATCTGACAAAAGTAAGTACACCCCTCAGTCACATTTGGTGAAATCTTTTATTGTACCCCTTCACCCTCTGCAGCAATGCTGGCAGCACTCCTACGTCTATTTCCCAAAGACAACCTCTGGATGTGACGCTGATCACGTGACCTCAACTTCTTTGGTGGACCATGGTGAGGCGGGGAGGGGAACCCGTCCTGTTATACCGCTGGATGGTCCCGGCCCCCCGGGCTGCAGATCAGTCTCAGGGTCTCGGCGATCTTCTTATATCCTCGGCCATCTTTATGTAGAGACACCATTCTTTATATCAGATCCTCAGAGAGTTCTTTGCCACGAGGGGCCATGTTGTCCTTCCAGTGACCAGTATGAGAGAGTGAGAGCGATAACACCACATTTATCACACCTGCTCCCCATTCACACCTGAGACCTTGTGACACTAACGAGTCACGTAACACCGGGGAGGGAAAAATGGCTAATTGGGGCCCAATTTGGACATTTTCACTTAGGGGTGTCCTGACTTTTGTTGCCAGCGGTTTAGACATGAATGGCTGTGTGTTGAGTTATTTGTTATACAAGCTGTACACTCACTACACACGTACGTTCGTGAATCGGCGTATCTTGCTGATTTGCATAGATTACTGCGTCGGGCGTACGTACGTTCGTGAATCGGCGTATCTTGCTGATTTGCATAGATTACTGCGTCGGGCGTACGTAACGTACGTGAATCGGCGTATCTTGCTGATTTGCATAGATTACTGCGTCGGGCGTACGTAACGTTCGTGAATCGGCGTATCTTGCTGATTTGCATAGATTACTGCGTCGGGCGCACGTACGTTCGTGAATCGGCGTATCTTGCTGATTTGCATAGATTACTGCGTCGGGCGTACGTAACGTACGTGAATCGGCGTATCTTGCTGATTTGCATAGATTACTGCGTCGGGCGCACGTACGTTCGTGAATCGGCGTATCTTGCTGATTTGCATAGATTACTGCGTTGGGCGCACGTACGTTCGTGAATCGGCGTATCTTGCTGATTTGCATAGATTACTGCGTCGGGCGCACGTACGTTCGTGAATCGGCGTATCTTGCTGATTTGCATAGATTACTGCGTCGGGCGTACGTACGTACGTGAATCGGCCTATCTTGCTGATTTGCATAGATTACTGCGTCGGGCGCACGTACGTTCGTGAATCGGCGTATCTTGCTGATTTGCATATTTAACATGGGAACGTCGAATGCGTCCAGCGTAAATATGCGCCCAAGATACGCCGGCGTAGGCAAGTTACGTCCGGCAGCTGAAGCCGCGCGTTTTACCGCGTATCTAGCTTTGTGAATCGGCGTAAAAGTACGACGGCGCACATTCGTACTTACGTCGGCGTATCTCGAGATACGCCGGCGTAAAGCTTTCTCAATCTGGCCCAAAGTGTCATTTCTTCAGGGTTGTCACATGAAAAGATACAAGAAAAGATTTACACAAATGTGACCGAGAGGTGTACTTACTTTTGTCAGACATGTATAAAATAGAAACATTGATTCTACAGTAACTAATGTTCCAGAGATAACCCCCTCATCCGACACCATGAGGTGGGAGGTCATTTGGCCCTTTAGCACCCCCTGGAGGAAGTCTGGGGTCCAATAGAACCCGCGTTGAGGACGGTTGGTACAGAAATACCAAATAAAACCAACATGTCGGAGAGTTGACTGAAAAGAATGTTTACAGACGAGTTTTCCCCCAAAGTGAAGAGTTCCTCAAACATTGGGGGTCATACAAGGGAAGGAGATCAGACCTCGGGGGGGGGGGGGGGGGGGGGGGGGGGGGGGGGTATAAATAATATGGAGCAGAAGATATTTCTCGGAGATAAAACGCCGCCTGGCTCTGCTTCCCGAAGCCTCGCGCTGTAATTTATTCACCTTAATGGCTGACTTAATTAAAATCTATAGTGAGGAGTATCTGCCGAGTGGCTCGCACGCGGCTGTCACAGCGCCTTTCTCTCCTATGCAAATCACAAGGTGATGAGACGGCTAATGAATCGCAGTCTGCGGGCGTTCGCTTCGGTGTCGGCGCTTCCATGCTGTGAGGTCAGAACATTTATTTCCACCGGCGGACAGATAAAACCACAGTAAATAATTCACAGCCAAAGTTTTCTTCGCGGCGTGCCAGTCACTTTCTGAGATTTATCGGAAGCGCGGAAATGATTACGGCGCCTGATCTGGCCGTTCTGTTACCGGGGAGATAGCGCGAGCGGTCGATTACATTTAATGTGGGTTTGGTACATGCAGAATGAAGGAGTGATGTTTGCAGACATGGGGGCCCCAATTATTTTACACATCATGGGAGAGTGTGGAGAGATTGAGCTTCCCATAAATCATAGACCTGTGTCGGCCAATCACAGCTTTCCGCAAAGACTGTCCGAAAAATAACATTCTGAGTGATCAGTCCTGCATATAAGATAGAATGAGTGGTATGTTGAGCAACCCCCCCCCCCCCCCATCACCAGACTGAGCTGCTAAATCCTTTGCTGGTCTACAAATACACGCATGCGCAGCGTGTACTCCCCCCTCATCACAACAAGGCAGGGGCGGTTGCTCTGCACATCTGCGGTATTGTGGACAAGGGAGAGCATGCTGCACATGGGCAGATTTGTGGGGAAAGGAGAGGGTAATGTGGATTTGTGGACAAGGGAGAGGGCACTGTGCATGTGCCATATTGTGGACAAGGGAGAGGGCACTGTGCATGTGCCATATTGTGGACAAGGGAGAGGGCACTGTGCATGTGCCATATTGTGGACAAGGGAGAGGGCACTGTGCATGTGCCATATTGTGGACAAGGGAGAGGGCGCTGTGCATGTGCCATATTGTGGACAAGGGAGAGGGCACTGTGCATGTGCCATAGTGTGGACAAGTGAGAGGGCACTGTGCATGTGCCATATTGTAGACAAGGGAGAGGGCGCTGTGCATGTGCCATATTGTGGACAAGGGAGAGGGCGCTGTGCATGTGCCATATTGTGGACAAGGGAGAGGGCACTGTGCATGTGCCATATTGTGGACAAGGGAGAGGGCACTGTGCATGTGCCATATTGTGGACAAGGGAGAGGGCACTGTGCATGTGCCATATTGTGGACAAGGGAGAGGGCACTGTGCATGTGCCATATTGTGGACAAGGGAGAGGGCGCTGTGCATGTGCCATATTGTGGACAAGGGAGAGGGCGCTGTGCATGTGCCATAGTGTGGACAAGTGAGAGGGCGCTGTGCATGTGCCATATTGTAGACAAGGGAGAGGGCGCTGTGCATGTGCCATATTGTGGACAAGGGAGAGGGCGCTGTGCATGTGCCATATTGTGGACAAGGGAGAGGGCGCTGTGCATGTGCCATATTGTGGACAAGGGAGAGGGCACTGTGCATGTGCCATATTGTGGACAAGGGAGAGGGCGCTGTGCATGTGCCATATTGTGGACAAGGGAGAGGGCACTGTGCATGTGCCATATTGTGGACAAGGGAGAGGGCGCTGTGCATGTGCCATATTGTGGACAAGGGAGAGGGCACTGTGCATGTGCCATAGTGTGGACAAGTGAGAGGGCACTGTGCATGTGCCATATTGTAGACAAGGGAGAGGGCGCTGTGCATGTGCCATATTGTGGACAAGGGAGAGGGCGCTGTGCATGTGCCATATTGTGGACAAGGGAGAGGGCGCTGTGCATGTGCCATATTGTGGACAAGGGAGAGGGCACTGTGCATGTGCCATATTGTGGACATGGAGAAGGCGCAGTGTTGTGCCATATTGTGGACAAGGAGAGGGCACTTGACATGTGCCATATTGTGACAAGGGAGCGCTGTGCATGTGCCACAGAACAAGGGAGAGGGCACTGTGCAAAGCCATATTGTGGACAAGGGAGAGGGACTGTGCATGTATTACAGGAGAGGGCCGTGCATGTGCATGTGTGATCTGTGGAGGAGGATGTGTATGATACTTGCAATAGATCTGTGGAGGAGGGAGTGTAGTGTATGCACATGTGTAGATCTGTGGAGGAGGGGAGTGTATTGCACATGTGTAGATCTGTGGAGGAGGGGAGAGCATGTTGCACATGTGTAGATCTGTGGAGGAGGGGAGAGCATGTTGCACATGTGTAGATCTGTGGAGGAGGGGAGAGCGCTTTGCCTCCTATAAATGAATCATTCAGATATCCTTTATTAGGTTTATATGACACTAATGTTCTCCCATCTCCCCTCCCCCGCAGGCTCTCTCCACCATGGATGAATTCAGGAGCCTGGACCGAGACATCGAAGGGTCGGCCAAGCGCTGGAAGAAATTTGTGGAGTCGGAATGTCCCGAGAAGGAGAAGTTCCCCCAAGAGTGGAAGAACAAGACGTCCCTCCAGAGACTGTGCATGATGAGGGCCATTCGCCCCGACCGCATGACCTACGCCGTCAGGTAAGGACTCCTCAGGTGGGGTGTACTTACATTCCCCCCGACCGCATGACCTACGCCGTCAGGTGAGGACTCTTTAGGTGGGGTGTACTTACATTCCCCCCGACCGCATGACCTACCCGTCAGGTAAGGACTCCTCAGGTGGGGTGTACTTACATTCCCCCCGACCGCATGACCTACCCGTCAGGTAAGGACTCCTCAGGTGGGGTGTACTTACATTCGCCCCACGAAAAAGACGCTGATTGTATTTGAGTGCAGCGTCGCACGCCCGCGCAGTTGTCAGCCAACCACTTCCCTACCGCTGTATAGTCATATGACGGCGGCAGGAACCCTTCGTCCCTCCGGGCGGCCATCATATGACGTCCTGGGATTCCCTGCATTGTGGAAAACGCTCGCCGCATCACTGGGGACCCGATACGCGTGCCCGGCGGCCGCGATGTCCACCAGGCACCTTCGTCGCAGGGCCGCCATCAGGGGGGTACAGGCATTACACCTGTAAGGGGCCCGGTGGTCCCCAGGGGCCCAGTCGCCACCCCCTCTTTTTTTTATTCTTTATTTATGTTTTTCGTCTGACCCCCCACAACTCGCGGCAGGGTCCCGCCCCCCCCTTTTTTTTCCCGCCTAACTTTAGCAAATCGCGGCAGAAGAGAGAAGACTTGACTTGACTTTGTTTTGTTCGTTAGCACCAACCCCGTCCCCGTCCCGCCTATAATCTCGCGGCAGAAGAGAGGAGGCCCCTCCCCCCGTCCCGCCTATCATCTCGCGGCAGAAGAGAGGAGGCCCCTCCCCCCGTCCCGCCTATCATCTCGTGGCAGAAGAGAGGAGGCCCCCCCCCGTCCCGCCTATCATCTCGCGGCAGAAGAGAGGAGGCCCCTCCCCCCGTCCCGCTTATCATCTTGCGGCAGAAGAGAGGAGGCCCCCCCGTCCCGCCTATCATCTCGCGGCAGAAGAGAGGAGGCCCCTCCCCCCGTCCTGACTATCATCTCGCGGCAGAAGAGAGGAGGCCCCCCCCGTCCCGCCTATCATCTCGCGGCAGAAGAGAGGAGGCCCCCCCCCTGTTCTGCCTATCACTTTGCGGCAGAAGAGAGGAGCCCCCCCCCCGTCCCGCCTATCATCTTGCGGCAGAAGAGAGGAGGCCCCTCCCCCCGTCCCGCCTATCATATCGCGGCAGAAGAGAGGAGGTCCCCCCCCCATCCCGCCTTTCATCTCGCGGCAGAAGAGTGGAGCCCGTCCCGTCCCGCCTATCATATTGCGGCAGAAGAGAGGAGGCCCCCCCCATCCCGCCTATCATCTTGCGGCAGAAGAGAGGAGGCCCTCCGTCCCGTCCCGCCTATCATCTTGCGGCAGAAGAGAGGAGGCCCCCCCTGTCTCACTTATCTTGCAGGAGGAGAGATGCCCCCCCCCGGTTCTCTCTGCTCCAGGGGGGGCCCGAAATTTGTGATGGCTGCCCTGGGTGTAAACACACAGATCCACGTCCTGTCAGGTGAGAGGGGACCGATCCGTTTCCAGTACAGAGGAACGCCGATCAGTCTCCTCCCCTTGTGAGTCTCCTCCCCCCTACAGTTAGAATCACTCCCTAGGACACACAATTAACCCCATTTGATCGCCACCTAGTGTTAACCCCTTCCCTGCCAGTCACATTTATACAGTAATCGGTGCATTTTTATAGTTCTGATCGCTAAATGACAATGGTCCCAAAACAGCATCAAAAGTGTCCGCCGCAATGTCGCAGTCACGATAAAAATCGCTGATCGCCGCCATTACTAGTAAAATAATAATAATAAAAATGGCATAAAACTATCCCCTATTTTGTAGACGCAATAACTTTCGCGCAAACCAATCAATAAACGCTTATTGCGATTTTTTTTTTTTTTTTTTTTTTTTACCAAATATGTAAATTAGGTATCGGCCTCAACTGAGGAAAAAATAAAACAATTATTTCAGCAAAAAGTAATAAATAGTGTGTGGTTTTTTTTTTCAAAATGTTCGCAGTTTTTTTTTGTTTATAGCGCAAAAAATAAAAACCGCCGAGGTGATCAAATTCCACCGAAATAAATCTCTATCTGTGGGGAAAAATAATAATCAAAATGTAATTTGGGTACAAACGTCGCACGACCGCGCAATTCTCATTCAAAGTGTTGAGAGCCCTGAAAGCTGAAAATTGGCCTAGGCAGGAAGGGGGTGAAAATGCCCCCTGGTATGGAAGTGGTTAAAATAACGCAGGGCCTTATCGCAAAAAAAAAAAAAAAATAGGGGGGGGATTTAAATCTTCTGGAGGTCAAGTGGTTAATAAAGACTTTACAGATTCGTTATCCGTATCACGCCGGCTTGTATGAGAGGAATTGATGCATCATGCATCTGTGGGCTCCTGGCTTTCCAACGGTGGTGGACCAGAATTCCTTTGAGATGTTGCTCTAACATGCTGGGATTTGTAGTTCCCCAGGCTGTAAACGCTCAGCCTTCATGTAACAGTGCGGGGGGGGGGGGCGGCTCAGACCTCCCGGTTCCCGCAGCGCAGAGTTCCTGGCGTAGTTCACAGCAGACGCAGCTGATGAAGAAGGAGAGAAATTCTCCGAAATATTCTGCTAATTGGCTTTGTCTATCTCTAGAGAGACCTCCGCCGGCCCAGACACTCGAACGGTTACTGATCGGAATTTCCTCAGTGATCGGAGAGCTCCAAGCTGCAAGGCTGGGACCCATTAATGGTGGCGTCCTCCTTGTGTCCCCCCCTCCAGGGTCCTTGATCCTAGTTGTTACTTTTGTAGCATTATGAATATAAATCTATTTCCCGTTCCTTTGATCTTACGATCGTTCTCCGATCAGAGAGAGACGCTCACTTTTATAGAAGAACGATCAGCACTCTGAATTCTCTGATCGTCCTCGTCTGTTTGTTCTTGCATGCCGGGGGCTTTACATGGAGAACGCGGCTCCTTCTGTCTGGAGTGTCGCCATCGTTATTTCTTTGTAGGCCTAAAATCCATAATCCGGGAAATGTTGGCACTTTATCCCCCAAGACAAATATTGCAGCTCACGGGACCCCCGAATTCTACTTGTACAACTGTCTGGGGAGCGATTGTCGTGGGGTTTTGTCAAAGGAAACCAATTCTTTTGTAGCACCTTCCTAGTGTAGAGCGAGTTTCTCAAACTTTTTTCAGTCGAGGCACCCTCCAAAATTATGGACAGTCTCGTGGAACACTCCAAAATTATAGACAGTCTCGTGGAACACTCCAAAATTATGGACAGTCTGAAGGGACCCTCCAAAATGATGGACAGTCTGGAGGCACCCTCCAAAATAATGGGCAGTCTCGTGGCACCCTCCAAAATTATGGGCAGTCTCGTGGAACCCTCCAAAATGATGGGCAGTCTTGAGGCACCCTCCAAAATGATGGGCAGTCTCCTGGAACCCTCCAAAATGATGGGCAGTCTGGAGGCACCGTCCAAAATTATGGATAGTCTCGAGGCATCCTCCAAAATTATGGGCAGTCTGGAGGCACCCTCCAAAATGATGGGCAGTCTCGAGGCACCCTCCAAAATGATGGGCAGTCTCGAGGCACCCTCCAAAATGATGGGCAGTCTCGAGGCACCCTCCAAAATAATGGACAGTCTCAAGGCATCCTCCAAAATGATGGGCTGTCTGGAGGCACCCTCCAAAATTATAGACAGTCTCCAGGCACCCTCCAAAAAGATGGGCAGTCTTGAGGCACCCTCCAAAATTATGGACAGGCACCCTCCAAAAAGATGGGCAGTCTGGAGGCACCCTCCAAAATGATGGGCAGTCTAGAGGCACCCTCCAAAATTATGGACAGGCACCCTCCAAAAAGATGGGCAGTCTGGAGGCACCCTCCAAAATGATGGGCAGTCTCCTGGAACCCTCCAAAATGATGGGCAGTCTGGAGGCACCCTCCAAAATTATGGGCAGTCTGGAGGCACCCTCCAAAATTATGGGCAGTCTGGAGGCACCCTCCAAAATTATGGGCAGTCTGGAGGCACCCTCCAAAATGATGGGCAGTCTCGAGGCACCCTCCAAAATGATGGGCAGTCTGGAGGCACCCTCCAAAATTATAGACAGTCTCAAGGCACCCTCCAAAATTATGGACAGTCTCGAGGCACCCTTCAAAATAATGGACAGTCTAGAGGCACCCTCCAAAATAATGGACAGTCTCGAGGCATCCTCCAAAATTATGGGCAGTCTGGAGGCACCCTTCAAAATTATAGACAGTCTCGAGGCACCCTCCAAAATGATGGGCAGTCTCGAGGCACCCTCCAAAATAATGGACAGTCTCGAGGCATCCTCCAAAATGATGGGCAGTCTGGAGGCACCCTCCAAAATTATAGACAGTCTCAAGGCACCCTCCAAAAAGATGGGCAGTCTGGAGGCACCCTCCAAAATGATGGGCAGTCTGGAGGCACCCTCCAAAATGATGGGCAGTCTGGAGGCACCCTCCAAAATGATGGGCAGTCTGGAGGCACCCTACTTGTGGGTTATTGTAAAAAACGGCGGGGTAGCCCATAGCAACGGATTGTAGTCAGGTCATAAATGTGCCAATTCCCATGTTTATGTGCTACTATAGTGTTTATTGCTGTACTAACATACATGTGACTCCTTTGGTCTTCCTCCAGGGACTTTGTTGAGGAGAAGTTGGGCAGTAAATATGTTATGGGACGATCTCTGGACTTTGCCACCTCATTTGAAGAGTCTGGACCGGCCACTCCCATGTTCTTCATCCTGTCACCCGGTGTGGACCCTCTGAAAGATGTAGAGAAACAAGGTAAAGTGATGATATGTGTATGCCTTCGCGCTAAGTGGAGCAGATAAAGTGCAAATATAATAATAAAATATAAATAAACCAGTTGCTGCAAAACCTAAAAGTGTTTACATGACACAAATGACAATCAAGTGATAATAAATGATCTCGCGCTACTAAAAAGATAATGATAATAATAAAACACGTGCCTTAAATAAATGAGTAAAAAATAGATGTAAATAGATATAAATCTATATATTAAAGTCCACAGGTGCATAAAGTGCAAATAGTGAATAAGTGTTAGTCAACGACAGTCTGTGTCTCATCCAGTGTTCACAGTAATCGTGCGGGTGCCACTCCGTGGGAACAAACAGCCTCACAGGCCTCTCACCTCACTGACACAAAATATCTGCATCAAATAACCTCCGGTATCTCCAAATCTTTCCTGTTAAGTATGTTGGGTCAAAAGTCATCCGGGACCTCACAGAACCAAAAGTATCTATACCAACTCAGGAAACAGAAGGGAAGAAACAGAGACTCCCATGGTGTAGTATCATCAAACAACGATAATTTAATAAAAGTATTCTCCTTACATCAAAGGAATAAAAAACAGCTTAAAAACAAACGGCATTAGCCGGATCCTCACGTCACTCCAGGTGTCCGTCAATCCCTACGCGTTACGCCCACTGCCTTCATCTGGGGGACTCTTTCCTTTCTTCCCTTCTGTTTCCTGAGTTGGTATAGATACTTTTGGTTCTGTGAGGTCCCGGATGACTTTTGACCCAACATACTTAACAGGAAAGATTTGGAGATACCGGAGGTTATTTGATGCCGATATTTTGTGTCAGTGAGGTGAGAGGCCTGTGAGGCTGTTTGTTCCCACGGAGTGGCACCTGCCCGATTACTGTGAACACTGGATGAGACACAGACTGTCGTTGACTAACACTTTTTCACTATTTGCACTTTATGCACCTGTGGACTTTAATATATAGATTTATATCTATTTATATCTATTTTTTATTCATTTACTCATTTATTTAAGGCACATGTTTTATTATTATCATTATCTTTTTAGTAGCGCGAGATCATTTATTATCACTTGAAGGTAAAGTAATGACCTGGACTGGCCAACATGGGCAGAAATAACGGGGACAGGATATTCACTCTGTATGTGGGAAATTATACACCTTGTTTCCCCTCTCAGGGAGGAAGCTGGGCTACACGTTCGACAATGAGAACATGCACAACGTCTCCCTGGGACAAGGACAGGAGATTGTGGCTGAACAAGCCTTGGACCTGGCAGCCAAAGAAGGACACTGGGTCATCCTACAGGTACAATGTTACGTTCTATAAAGTCCACATTGCTGAATCCCCCACAGATCATTTACGTTACATCTCGTATGCTGGGGAGACCATGACCTGTGCTGCCCGCCGTTTGTTTTCCATCCACGTTTTCTGTATGTCACATCTGCTCCCCAGTCCCGAATGTGATCGGCCCGACGGATCGCTGGAACTTCTCATTCTTCATTGTTTTTCTCTTTCGCTCTTCTTCTCGTTTCTCTTTCTATTCTTCCCAATATTCCTTCTCTCTCTTCCACCTTTCTCCCCTCCTTTTCTCTTCTCCCTCTCTCACCCCCTGTCTTTTTCTCCTCTCTCTATTCTTTCCCTGTCTCCCCAATCTCTTTTTCCTTACTTTTCCCCTATAGCTTGGTTTTGTCTCTCCCCTTCTCCTCCACCAATCTCTCTTCTTTTGTCTGTCACTCTTCTCTGTCTCTATCAATGCTGAATCCTGGCCTAGGCCAACAAGGCCCAGGCCTAGGGCAGCACTTTGCAGGGGGGCAGCACGGACAGTGTCCCCACCGGCTTGCGCTACACTGTTAGGCAAATTAGTTTAGCTCCCCCATAAATCGGCCGCACTGCTTCCAGTATGTGGGCGGCTGGCATTCTGCAACTGTGGGGGGGTGGCATCGCTTCAAATTTTTACCATCCCAGTCCCATTGCAGAGATTTTACTTCCTGTCCCATAGCCAAACAGGAAGTGAGAGGAAATCTATGCAAATTAAGGGAATCCATTGCCCCCCCCCCCCCAGGCCATCAGAACTAGTGTCCCCACTTTAAAATTTCAGGGTGGGTCTTAAACTGCAAGGGGTGTGGCCTTGACAGGAAGGTGTGGGTCATATTTAAATTAAGGGCTGCACGAGTTTAGTCAGGCCTAGGGCAGCACAAAACCTAAATACATCCCTGGTCTCTATACATTCCTTCCTCTCTCTCCTTCCTCTATTTCTTCTATTTCACTTTCCCTATACCCTTGTCCCATCTCTTCCCTTCTCCTTCACCAATCTCTCAATTTCTCTCTCTTTTTCTTCTCACATCCTTCTATTCCTCTTTCTTCTGTCCCCCCACCCCCATCTCTCAATGTTTCTCTCTCTTTCTCTCCATTATCTCTTTGTTTTCACTCTCCATCTCCCCTATCCCTTTCTTCTATCCTTCCCGTTTCCACTGTCTCTGGCTACTTCCAAATCTTTAGTTATTCAATTTATTTTTCTCTCTATATTTTTCTCCCACCCCCCCCCCAATCGCTTTCTTTTCTTTCTCTATCCCTCGCCCCTTTTCTTTTTCTCCCTCTCTCCTATCCTTTTCTTATCTTCCCTATTTTTCTCTTTCTTATCTCCATTCTCTCCTCCTCTCTCTTCCCTTTTAATAATTCTCTCTTTCTATCACACCTGCCTCTATCTCTTTCTCCCTCTTTTCTTCTCTCTCTCTCTCTTTCTCCCTCTTTTCCTCTCTCTCTCTCTCTCTCTCTCTCTCTCTCTCTTTCTCCCTCTTTTCCTCTCTCCCTCGTTTCTTCTCTTTCTCCCTTTTTTCCTCTCTCCCTCTTTTCTTCTCTCTTTCTCCCTCTTTTCTCCTCTCTTTCTCCCTCTTTTCTTCTCTCTCTCTCTCTTTCTCCCTCTTTTCTTCTCTCTCTCTCTCTCTCTTTCTCCCTCTTTTCTTCTCTCTTTCTCCCTCTTTTCTTCTCTCTTTCTCCCTCTTTTCTTCTCTCTCTCTCTCTCTCTCTCTCTCTCTCTCTCTCTCTCCCTCTTTTCCTCTCTCCCTCTTTTCTTCTCTCTTTCTCCCTCTTTTCTTCTCTTTCTCCCTTTTTTCCTCTCTCCCTCTTTTCTTCTCTCTTTCTCCCTCTTTTCTCCTCTCTTTCTCCCTCTTTTCTTCTCTCTCTCGCTCTCTCTCTCTCTCTCTCTCTCTCTCTCTCTCTCTCTCCCTCTTTTCTTCTCTCTCTCTCTCTCTTTCTCCCTCTTTTCCTCTCTCCCTCTTTTCTTCTCTCTTTCTCCCTCGTTTCTTCTCTTTCTCCCTCTTTTCCTCTCTCCCTCTTTTCTTCTCTCTTTCTCCCTCTTTTCTTCTCTTTCTCCCTTTTTTCCTCTCTCCCTCTTTTCTTCTCTCTTTCTCCCTCTTTTCTTCTCTTTCTCCCTTTTTTCCTCTCTCCCTCTTTTCTTCTCTCTTTCTCCCTCTTTTCTCCTCTCTTTCTCCCTCTTTTCTTCTCTCTCTCTCCCTCTTTTCCTCTCTCTCTCTCCCCCTCTCTCTTTCTTCCCTCCTTCCCATTTCTCCCCCCACCCCACCAATACACACAATTATTTCTCTTTCTTTCTCTCTTCTCTCTCCCCTCTCTCTTTCTCCCTCTTTTCTTCTCTTTCTCCCTTTTTTCCTCTCTCCCTCTTTTCTTCTCTCTTTCTCCCTCTTTTCTTCTCTCTCTCTCTCTCTTTCTCCCTCTTTTCTTCTCTCTTTCTCCCTCTTTTCTTCTCTCTCTCTTTCTCCCTCTTTTCTTCTCTCTTTCTCCCTCTTTCTCTCTCTCTCTCTCTCTCTCTCTCTCTCTCTCTCCCCCTCTCTCTTTCTTCCCTCCTTCCCATTTCTCCCCCCACCCCACCAACACACACAATTATTTCTCTTTCTTTCTCTCTTCTCTCTCCCCTCTCCCTTTCTCCTCACACCCTTTTCTTTCTCGTACATCACGGGACACAGAGCGGCATATTCATTACTATGTGGGTTATATGGAGTACCTTCAGGTGTGGACACTGGCAATCTCAAACAGGAAGTCCCCTCCCTATATAACCCCCTCCCCTAGAGGGAGTCCCTCAGTTTTTTCGCCAGTGTCTTAGGTGTTGGTCACGGAATAGCTTTGCTCCACATCCTTGGGATTAAGGGCGGGCTAACCGGATCTGTCCAAGGAGCCTCAGTGCCAAAGTGGACAGTACCCGGGCCCCAAGCCGTGGGGTTTTGCCTATAATGCTCCTCTTTGGAGGGCTGGACCCTGGGCCCAGGACTTGGAGTTTGTAAAAACCATAAGTTCCTGTTTGCCAGGGTGCTATATAGGTCCAGGACAGTGGGTACCTTCATAGGACCCCAGGGCCTGAAGGTCTACTACGCTACCCACGGAGATGGGAGAAGATTGGATCAGTTTGCTGGACAAACATCCTGCAGCATGGAGCAGGTAAGGGGGAGCCTGCGGGACTTGGTTCGACAGCAGGCTCCCCGGGGTAACCTAAAAGGGGGGATAGCCTAAGTATGCTCTGCATGGGCAACCTTGTTCACTATGTCTAAAGAGAGACAGGATGACACCTTTTCTCCCCCATCACTAGGTCCCCCTGTCTAAATATGTGTGCTAGCTAAACCTGCTGTTTCTTCCTAGGGCTAGTAAGGATCCCTAGGGGCCTTTGGAGAGTCCTACCTGGCCGGGGGTTTGAATCTGCCGCCTGTTTCTGCGTTCCTGGATCTCCAGCAGCGCGGCTCCTCCATGTTCCTCCTGTTTCCGGCATACGCGCGCGCGCGCGCGTGCGCGCGCACGTCTTATTGACGTTTTTTCGCGCCGTTCAGACAGGAGGGCGGGGGGGGCGTGCCTGCGGCGTCATACAGGGGCGCGCCTTTGTGCTGTTATAGACAGCAGGCATTGTCAGTGCTCAGTCTGAGGCTGATTTTCAGAGGAGAGGACGCAGAGCGGCAGAACAGTGACTCCCGGTGGCGGAAGAGGGGTAGTACATGTGGACTTTGTTCCAATACCTTTTTGTTAAGCCAAGAAATCCCCCTTTTTTGCAGCAGGTTTGGAGGCTGGCAAACTTAGTTTGGGGTCACGGTATGTTGTCAAAAGAAAATATATAATATATTTAAAAAAAAAAAAAAGAGAACATACGGGATCCCATCAGTTTTTGGGCATTAGTGATCTATTGTCCCCTAAACTCTGATTTTTGTACTCCTGCCCACTACAGTCTGTTGTGTGGGCGGAGTCCCTCGATTTTGTATTATGGCTTCCAAGGGTTCGGGGTCAAAGGGTACAAAAAAGACCAAAAAACAAAAGGGTTCCCTTTCTGATTCTGATATGCCGATACTTTCCCCGCAACTTATTAACATAAGAAGCGCCTTGGATGAGCCATTAGGGGGATCTGGTGCGGAGGCTGGCCCAGATCAGCCCAGCCCTGTGTTTATCACAGAGGAGATGCTAGCCGTATCCCTAGGGGGGCTAGAAGAGAGAATAGCAACATTGATCGCTAGAGCTATTCCTGGTAAGAAACGGGTTAGATCCCCATCACCAAGAGGTGTATCCTCAGATGCTGAGATTCTCTCTCTGGAGGAATTGGAATCACAGGAGGATCAACTAGACCTGAACCAAGAGGGTTCAGGGATTGAGGGATCTGCCTCTGAGGAACCATTTTCAGACTCCCAGACAGAAAGACTGTGGGTACAGTCTTTGACGGACATGGTCCGCTCGGCATTTAGTTTACCATTGCCAGAGCCTCAGGTTCCTCCGGTATCCTCTCTGGGCTCTTTGAAAGCTCCGTTAAACAACGCAGTTTTTCCGGTCCATCCTCTCTTGGAGGAATTGATCTTTCGGGATTGGGTACGGCCGGACAGGATTTTTCTGCCACCGAAAAGATTTGCGGTCATTTACCCCATGGAGGAAAGATTCTCCAAGAGGTGGAGGCTCCCAGTAGTGGATGCAGCCATCTCATGTGTGAATAAATCACTAACTTGCCCGGTGGAAAACATACATATGTTTAAAGATCCGGTTGATAAAAGATTAGAGACACTTTTAAAAGCATCCTTTGCTACGGCAGGAGCAGTGGTGCAGCCAGCGGTGGCTGCAATTGGAGTTTGTCAGGCATTAAAAGACCAGACAAAGGAAATGTTAAGGGACATGCCTACCCAACAAGCAGAAGAGTTTTCTGACATTCCCAGAGCTCTGTGTTTTGCGGTAGATGCTATAAAAGATTCCATCCAGCAGGCCTCTCGTTTATCACTATGTTTGGTGCACATGAGAAGGCTCTTATGGTTGAAGAACTGGGCGGCGGAGCCCCCATGCAAAAAGCTTCTGGCAGGGTTTCCCTTCCATGGAGGACGACTCTTCGGAGAGGATCTGGATAAATATATTCAGACTATTTCAAATGGCAAGAGTACCCTTTTACCGGTCAAAAAGACATTCCGGGCTCCTACATTTAAAAGGCAGCTCTTTCCTGTCTCGGGGCCCTCAAATTCCAGACAGTATCGACGGCCGCCTGCACGATCCAACGTTAACAGTAGATCGCAGGGACAGACCCCTGGGGGTAAGAGGCCGTGGTATCGCAAGCCGTCAAAGACAGCCCCTAGGTCTGCCTTATGAAGGGGCGCCCCCACTCTTGCGGGTGGGGGGAAGGCTTCGTTTCTTCTCAGAAGTTTGGGAAGCCAAGATCCCCGACAAATGGGTCCGGGCATCTGTAACCACAGGTTACAGACTGGAGTTTCTAAGGTATCCTCCGCCTCATTTTCAAGAATCAAGGCTACCAAGGGATCCAGCGAGAAAGGCCTCAATGCTGGCAGCTTTGGATCACCTGCTTGGCCAGGACGTAATTATAGAA
Organism: Rana kukunoris; assembly: GCA_029574335.1. Lineage (NCBI taxonomy): Eukaryota > Metazoa > Chordata > Amphibia > Anura > Ranidae > Rana > Rana kukunoris. The sequence goes on along the minus strand of JAJQKJ010002827.1, from coordinate 96,269 downwards.
GTGCCAGCCCAAGAGCAAGGCCTAGGTTTCTATTCCAATCTCTTTGTCATACCAAAGCCCAACGGCGATGTCAGGCCAATCTTGGACCTAAAGAGGTTAAACGGTTACCTAAGGGTTCGTTCCTTCCGGATGGAATCCATCCGGTCAGCAGCCGCCGCGCTTCAGAAGGACGATTTTCTGGCCTCCATAGACATAAAGGATGCTTACCTTCATGTACCAATCTTTCAGTCGCATCAAAGGTTTTTACGCTTCGCGGTGGGGCAGCGACACTTCCAATTCAGGGCGCTCCCCTTCGGGCTGGCCACGGCCCCCCGGGTATTCACGAAGATCCTAGCCCCAATTCTGGCCAATTTAAGGATCCAAGGGGTCACAGTCCTAGCATACTTGGACGACCTTTTAATCATAGATCACTCACGGCCGGGTCTGCAAAAGGCAGTAAACCTCACGGTTCGGTACCTCGAAGAATTCGGCTGGGTCCTGAACCGGGGAAAGTCAGCATTCCAGCCTACAAAGTTGGAATACCTCGGCATGAGGTTAGACACAGAACATCAAAAGGTGTTCCTGCCCCTTGTAAAGATCGAAGCTATCAAGGGGTTGGTTCAGTTGGTTCTAAACAAGAAAAAACCAACTATTCGCCTGTGTATGCGATTGCTAGGCAAGCTAGTGGCCACATTCGAGGCAGTACCATACGCTCAGATCCACACTCGCGTCCTACAGGCAGCCATTCTAGCAGCCTGGGGCAAGAGGGCACATGCCTTAGAGTCCCCTTTGACGCTATCATCAAGGGTCCGACAAAGCCTGGCCTGGTGGTTGAACCCTCAGAACCTTCTAAAGGGAAAATCCTTCAGCCCTGTTGTCTGGAAGGTAGTTACCACAGACGCCAGCCTGGCAGGCTGGGGGGCGGTCTTCGAGGGGTTCTCCCGCCAGGGAACTTGGGTGAAAGCAGAGAGGCAGCTCCCCATCAATATCTTGGAAATCAGAGCTGCCCGCCTAGCCCTTCTGGCTTGGACCTCCAGATTAAAGGGGTTCCCGGTGAGAATCCAGTCGACAATGCCACGGCGGTGGCATACATAAACCACCAAGGGGGAACCAGGAGCCAGGCCGCTCAGAGGGAGGTGAACTTAATTTTTCAATGGGCAGAGGTTCATGTACCCTGCATTTCAGCGATATTCATTCCCAGGGTGGACAACCTGCAGGCAGACTTCTTAAGTCGCCAGAGTCTGTTGCCAGGGGAGTGGTCTCTGCATCCCCAGGTCTTTCAGACAATCTGCCAGAGGTGGGGAATGCCGGACGTAGATATAATGGCATCCAGGTTTAACAAGAAACTAGACAGGTTCGTGTCGCGAGCGAGGGATCCTATGGCCTGCGGAACCGATGCGTTGGTTTGCCCTTGGCATCAATTCAGACTTCTATATGCATTCCCTCCGCTACAGTTACTCCCTCGCCTGTTGCGCAGGATCAGAGTGGAGAACAAGCCAGTCATTCTAGTAGCTCCGGCTTGGCCCCGGAGGACTTGGTACTCACTAGTCCTGAAGATGGCAGTGGGAGACCCTTGGACTCTTCCTCTACAACCAGACCTACTCTCACAAGGCCCGATCCTCCACCCTACATTACAGCGTCTAAATTTGACGGCCTGGAGGCTGAATCCTTGATTCTCAGGGGTAGGGGTCTGTCTAGGCAGGTAATCCCTACCCTGATTAGGGCTAGAAAGCCGGTCTCCAGGGTGATTTATTACAGGGTGTGGAGGAACTACGTAGGCTGGTGTGAATCCAAAAGATGGAATTCCCGCAAATATACTATTGATAGGGTGTTAAGTTTTCTCCAGCTAGGAGTGGATAAAGGCCTGGCACTAAGCACAATCAAGGGACAGATCTCAGCTCTGTCAGTGTGGTTTCAGAGGCCGCTGGCCACCCACTCGCTGGTAAAGACCTTCTTACAGGGGGTCTTGCGTATTAATCCTCCTGTCAAGTCACCAATTTGTCCATGGGACTTAAATCTTGTCCTGTCCACTCTACAGAAACAGCCCTTTGAGCCGTTGGCTGAGATTCCTTTAGTCTTACTGACAAGAAAATTGGTTTTCTTGGTCGCCATAGTTTCGGCCAGGAGAGTGTCAGAATTAGCAGCCTTATCGTGTAAGGAACCATATCTCGTTCTGCATAAGGACAGGGCAGTTCTCCGGCCCCATCCTTCCTTTCTACCAAAGGTTATATCCAAATTTCACTTAAACCAGGATTTGGTACTTCCATCCTTCTTTCCAAAACCTACATCTAGAAAGGAGGGGTTGCTGCATACCTTGGATATTGTCCGGGCCATGAAGGCCTATCTTAAAGCTACAGAAAAGATCCGGAAAACAGATGTGTTATTCGTTCTACCAGATGGCCCCAAGAAGGGGCAGGCAGCTGCAAAATCCACCATCTCGAGATGGATTAGACAATTAATCATTCAAGCCTACGGGTTGAAGAGGTTGCCTCCTCCGTTGTCGGTAAAGGCCCATTCTACCAGGGCCATGGGCGCCTCTTGGGCAGCACACCATCAGATCTCTATGGCTCAGATATGCAAGGCGGCAACGTGGTCATCAGTCCACACGTTTACAAGGTTTTATCAACTAGACGTGAGAAGAAATGCGGATGCTGCCTTTGGTCAGGCAGTACTACAGGCTGCAGTTTGAAATCCTCGGGATCAGAAACACCCTTGGTTATAAAAAAAAAAAAAAAAAAAAGGGTTTTTTTTTTTCTTGACTAAGTTGGAATTATTATTATTATTTGAGTATACCTCTAAATTGAATCCTTCTTTGGAAGATGTCTCCCTCCCCTCATTAAAGCATTGCTTTCGGACATCCCACATAGTAATGAATATGCCGCTCTGTGTCCCGTGATGTACGAGAAAGAAAAAGGGATTTTTAAATACAGCTTACCTGTAAAATCCTTTTCTTGGAGTACATCACGGGACACAGAGCTCCCACCCCTCTTTTGGGTGACCATTTTGGGAGGCATACTGCTTGCTACAAAACTGAGGGACTCCCTCTAGGGGAGGGGGTTATATAGGGAGGGGACTTCCTGTTTGAGATTGCCAGTGTCCACACCTGAAGGTACTCCATATAACCCACATAGTAATGAATATGCCGCTCTGTGTCCCGTGATGTACTCCAAGAAAAGGATTTTACAGGTAAGCTGTATTTAAAAATCCCTTTTTTCATGTATCTCTCTCCTCTCTTTCTATGTCTCCTATATCTTTTTTTATCTTTCTTTTTTCTTCTTCTTGTCTCCCCCTATTTCTTCTCTTTTCTTTCTCTCGCTGCTTTCTCTATAACTGAGAAGTTCCTGGTAGCTGCCATTGAAGAAAACTACTTTTAGCCATTTTTAAGAATTTATATATGCATAAAAAAACGGTGTTCAGTAGGATTGAGTTCAGCACTCTGTGCCGGACAATCAAGTTTCTCCTCACCAAGCTGGCCAGGCCGTGTCTTTTTGGGGCCGGTTGGGGCACAATCATGGTGGAACAGAAAGGAGTCTTCCCTCAATCCATTATCACAAGGTTGGAAGACCACCATCGCTTACAATATCTTTGTATGTTGTAGCATTAACTGTACCATTCACTGGGAACACCTGAAGTCCACCATCTGGAGGAGGTTCCACCTGCGTTTGGCCATATATACAATTATAGACATGTATGTAACCTACAGTATACTCCCAGGATTCTCTCAGTTGGGTAGGTTTTTCCCACCTTATACCTTTTTTTTTTCATAACATTACAAAAGTGGCCATTGAACGTCTACCTTTTGCCATTAATCTGGAGTTACCCTTTGAAGCTTTAATAGCCTCTACCCTCCTGGGAAGGCTTTCCACAAGATCTTGGAGCGTCTGTTGGAATTTACTGATGTTGAATGGGTAGAACTGCCTCATATATTGTGTTCCAATTCATCCCGGTTGAGTTCAGGACAATCAAGTTTCTCCTCACCAAGCTGGCCAGGCCAGGAACACCTGAACTCCACCAGTGTTCCCCAATCCATTACCACAATGTTGGAAGACCACCATTGTCTACAATATCTTTGTACAGGGCTGATTCTAAGGGTCACAGGCAACTGGGTGCAGAAATATTTCTGGCGCCCCCACATGGGCATGGTCGTCTTACTAACTCCTCCCCTTTACAAATGTTTTGTATGGCTACGACTCAAATACAGAGATGCTCTCCTAGGAAGTCTTCATTAGTGTCCCCCATCAGAGCCCCCCCCCAGCAGGTGTCCCCCATCAGAGCCCCCCCAGCAGGTGTCCCCCATCAGAGCCCCCCTCACATCAGGTGTCTCCCATCAGAGAGCCCCCCCAGCAGGTGTCCCCCAACAAAGCCCCCCCAGCAGGTGTCCCCCATCAGGTGTCTCCCATCAGAGAGCCCCCCCAGCAGGTGTCCCCCATCAAAGCCCCCCCAGCAGGTGTCCCCCATCAGGTGTCTCCCATCAGAGAGCCCCCCCAGCAGGTGTCCCCCATCAAAGCCCCCCCAGCAGATGTCCCCCATCAAAGCCCCCCCAGCAGGTGTCCCCCATCAGATGTCCCCATAGATCAGTACTTGTCCAATAGATCCCTGTAGCTCAGGTGCGCTGGGAGCAGAAGCACATTACAGGGGGCGGGGCATACGTGGCATCTTCGGTTACTTGGAGGACGGCACTCAGAGAGCATTTCTGGGAGTGCACGGGATGATTGGCAGCAGCTCCGGCCAACACAGAAGCCTCTCATCACACTGCCTATGGGAGAGGAGCCCACACATGCAGAGGGGGCGGGGCAGACAGGAGACTGCTCCATGCGCACCGGACAGAATTAGTGGAGTCTAGTACCGGAACGTGTTTCAGTACTAGGCTCCGCAGTGCTACCCAACCTGGATTCCGGGGACAGCGGGAGGTATGCACTCTTGTAAGTTGCCAGCCGAGAGGGCAAGCGGTATGGGGAACCGCAGCACCCGCTACATGCGCTCCGCCTCTGGACACAGAAAAGGAGGAGGGAGGGGGGCACTTTGGAGCTTCGGCGCCCCCACCTCTGCAGGGCCTGGGTGTGGAGCACCCCGCGCACCCTGCCTAGGATCGGCCCTGTCTTTGTATGTTGTAGCATTAACTGTACCATTCACTGGGAACACCTGAACTCCACCATCTGGAGGAGGTTCCACCCGCGTTTGGCCATATATAAGATTATAGAAATGTAAGTAACCCACAGTATACTCGCAGGGTTTTCTCATCCTACCCATCTCATTCTCTGCATGTTCGCCTCCCGGAGTTCAGACTATATTTCCCATTTTTAGTGCCGTCGACATCGATTAGCCAAACTGCCACTTATATCACTTTAGAATGAAGCTCATTGAATCCCGAGCCCTTTCATTTTTCATACATTGTTGCTTCGCTGCTCCACAATCAGGGCTGTGAGTTGAGAAAAAAGAACTTTTCATGTAATCTTGACTCTATCGGTGGGCGCCGCCGCCTAGCCAAGGGCGGTCTTTCCTGATGGGTCAGCTCCAGAACGCCGGCGCGCCGCTGCAGGGTGATGAAAACCGAATGAGATGAGTTACAAGATCTCATAAAAACGTCTCTTTTCATTCAATTCCCCCCCTCCCCCCCCCTTCTTTTTTGCAAATGTCACTTTGAATCTGTAGGGGACGTTTCCTAATTGCAAGCAGTAAAGAGAACCTGTCACTGTGACAAGGGCCCCTGGGCCTGCACTTCCTTAATTGGATAACTTCACAGGTCGGCCCGGGTCCAGGTTATCATTACAATGTGATCCTGAAGACACCCGGGGTGATTGTGAAACATGCCGTGCAATTTCCCGAGACCCCGGCGGCTTTCTGCAGGAGAAACGGAGATTAAATCAGAGGAGCCGAAACTGAAAGAGCTGCTAATACCGATCACAGGTGACGATGCAAAGCACCTAATAATGAGCTTCGTATTCCTTGTTCTATGTTATCAGATATTCAAAGGAACAAGATAGTAATCTTCCCATAGCAGGGGTGTCCAAACTTTCTAAACAAAGGGCCAGTTTACTATGCTTCAGACTTTAGGGGGGCCAACCCGTGACAAGTGAGAGTGGAAATGGCCTGGCGTAAGTGCCCTGCCCCATTGTTGGTATAAGTGGGAGGAATAGTGTCCCATCATTGGTGTCAGTGGGAGGGAATAGTGTCCCATCATTGGTGTCAGTGGGGGGAATAGTGTCCCATCATTGGTGTCAGTGGGAGGAATAGTGTCCCATCATTGGTATCAGTGGGAGGAATAGTGTCCCATCATTGGTGTCAGTGGGAGGAAAAGTGTCCCATCATTGGTGTCAGTGGGAGGAATAGTGCCCCATCATTGGTGTCAGTGGGAGGGAATAGTGTCCCATCATTGGTGTCAGTGGGGGGAATAGTGTCCCATCATTGGTATCAGTGGGAGGAAGAGTGTCCCATCATTGGTGTCAGTGGGAGGAATAGTGTCCCATCATTGGTGTCAGTGGGAGGAATAGTGTCCCATCATTGGTGTCAGTGGGAGGAATAGTGCCCCATCATTGGTGTCAGTGGGAGGAATAGTTTTCCTATCATTGGTGTCAGTGGGAGGGAATAGTGTCCCATCATTGGTGTCAGTGGGGGGAATAGTGTCCTATCATTGGTGTCAGTGGGAGGAATAGTGTCCCATCATTGGTGTCAGTGGGGGGAATAGTTTCCCATCATTGGTGTCAGTGGGAGGGAATAGTGTCCCATCATTGGTGTCAGTGGGGGGAATAGTGTCCTATCATTGGTGTCAGTGGGAGGAATAGTGTCCCATCATTGGTGTCAGTGGGGGGAATAGTGTCCCATCATTGGTGTCAGTGGGGGGAATAGTGTCCCATCATTGGTGTTAGTGGGAGGAATAGTGTCCCATCATTGGTGTCAGTGGGAGGAATAGTGTCCCATCATTGGTGTCAGTGGGGGAATAGTGTCCCATCATTGGTGTCAGTGGGGGGAATAGTGTCCCATCATTGGTATCAGTGGGAGGAATAGTGTCCCATCATTGGTGTCAGTGGGAGGAATAGTGTCCCATCATTGGTATCAGTGGGAGGAATAGTGTCCCATCATTGGTCTCAGTGGGGGGAATAGTGTCCCATCATTGGTCTCAGTGGGGGGAATAGTGTCCCATCATTGGTGTCAGTGGGAGGAATAGTGTCCCATCATTGGTGTCAGTGGGAGGAATAGTGTCCCATCATTGGTGTCAGTGGGGGGAATAGTGTCCCATCATTGGTGTCAGTGGGAGGAATAGTGTCCCATCATTGGTGTCAGTGGGGGGAATAGTGTCCCATCATTGGTGTCAGTGGGGGGGAATAGTGTCCCATCATTGGTGTCAGTGGGAGGAATAGTGTCCCATCATTGGTGTCAGTGGGAGGAATAGTGTCCCATCATTGGTGTCAGTGGGAGGAATAGTGTCCCATCATTGGTGTCAGTGGGGGGGAATAGTGTCCCATCATTGGTGTCAGTGGGAGGAATAGTGTCCCATCATTGGTGTCAGTGGGAGGAATAGTGTCCCCTCATTGGTGTCAGTGGGAGGAATAGTGTCCCATCATTGGTGTCAGTGGGAGGAATAGTGTCCCATCATTGGTGTCAGTGGGAGGAATAGTGTCCCATCATTGGTGTCAGTGGGAGGAATAGTGTCCCATCATTGGTGTCAGTGGGAGGAATAGTGTCCCCATCATTGTGTCAGTGGGAGGAATAGTGTCCCATCATTGGTGTCAGTGGGGGGGAATAGTGTCCCATCATTGGTGTCAGTGGGAGGAATAGTGTCCCATCATTGGTGTCAGTGGGAGGAATAGTGTCCCCTCATTGGTGTCAGTGGGAGGAATAGTGTCCCATCATTGGTGTCAGTGGGAGGAATAGTGTCCCATCATTGGTGTCAGTGGGAGGAATAGTGTCCCATCATTGGTGTCAGTGGGAGGAATCGTGCCCTAAAAGAGGCCTATCATGTTAAAGTTGATATAATATATTTTAGTGATTGGGTTTACAGCTATTTCTGTGAAGGTTGTCATTGGTCCGGGTCGTGGTGTCGCTGGTAGTTGGTCACATTCCACCAGACTTGCTCTGTGATGTTGAAGACCTTTCAGTTTGCCCCCCAATGGCTTCCCAAGTTCCAATCATTGTTGGGATCTTAGTTCTCCACCCCCCGTTAGAAGAAGTCCAGCTGAATGTGACGATCCGCTCCTAACAATAAATGGTGGTGAGACTTTGTATTGATGACCTCACCGATTCTTCCCTTTCTGTAGAACATCCACCTGGTGGCCAAGTGGCTGAGCACTCTGGAGAAGAAACTGGAACATCACAGCGAAGGGAGTCACCGGGAGTTCCGAGTCTTCATCAGCGCCGAGCCGGCCGGTTCACCCGACGGGCACATCATTCCACAGGGCATCCTGGAGAACTCCATCAAGATCACCAATGAGCCTCCTACTGGCATGCACGCCAACCTACACAAAGCTCTGGACAACTTCAACCAGGTGAGACCCCTTGGCAGGCCAGAGATGACGCCACTTTCTTCCCTGCAACCATTGGCTGATTTCTCTCTTTTTTTTTAACAATTTATATTTTTACTTGGTGCCAACAGAAAAGGTACGGTATCACTATACTTCTGGTGCTCCCGCAAGGAGACCTTTGGGTCCTCCTACACAGCTTCCACGGGGTCCACTGCCCCCGCCCACGACTGTCCTCTTACCCCATCACAGAAAGACTTGTTGTATGTGAACCCATCCACCAAATACAAAGCCTTCTGTGAATGGGAGAGGAGGGGCGGGCATCTTCTGTGTAGCGTACAAGGAGTATGGAGAGAATTGCACTGTAGGCGCTCAGGAAAAATTTATATTCAAAATTTAAGCGAGAAATCTATGAGGTGCCATGCACCTTGTTAGACTGAACCAACTGTAAGCCACCATATATTAAAGAGTGAGTTATTTCATATCGGGGGTCTCCATGCTGCAGACCACGGGGCCACACCCAGCCCACTAGGAGATCATCAGACCAGCAGCTAGGGTCAGTGATGTATTCTCAGATTCAGTGAACAGACTAAGGATTCGGATCACCAGACCTCTGCTTCTGATGGGGATCCTGATGTAAAGGGTAGACTCTGATGGGGGCCCTGAGACAAGGGGGGGGACTCTGATAGGTACCCCGATCTCTGGATCTGGTGGGGATCCTGATGTAAGGGGCTGACTACGATGGAGACCCTGATTTCTGCTTCTGATGGAGACTTTGATGTAAGGGGGGACTCTGATGGACATCCAGATCTCTGCTTCTGATGGAGACTTTGATGTGAGGGGGGGGGGGGACTCTAATGGATACCCTCATATAAGGGTTAACTCTGTATGGGGGAACTCTAATAGGGACCCTGATCTCTGGATCTGGTAGGGATCCTGATGTAAGGGGTTGACTCCAATGGACATCTGGATCTCTGCTTCTGATGGAGACTTTGATGTGAGGGGGGGACTCTAATGGGTACCCTCATATAAGGGTTAACTCTGTATGGGGGAACTCTAATAGGGACCCTGATCTCTGGGTCTGGTGGGGATCCTGATGTAAGGGGTTGACTCCAGTGGACATCCTGATCTCTGCTTCTGATGGAGACCCTCGATGTAAGGGGGGAACTCTGATGGGGACCCTGATATAAGAGTTGACTCTAATGTATGGGGGAACTCTAATGGAGACCCTCATCTCTGCTTCTGATGGAGACCCTCGATGTAAGGGGGGAACTCTGATGGGGACCCTGATATAAGGGTTGACTCTAATGTATGGGGAACTCTAATGGAGACCCTGACCTCTGCTTCTGATTGAGACCCTCGATGTAAGGGGGGAACTCTGATGGGTACCCTGATGTATGGGGAAACTCTGTAAGGGACCCTGTTCTCTGCTTCTAATGGAGACTTTAATGTAAGGAGGGACTCTGATGTATGGGGGAACTCTAATGGGGATCCTGATCTCTGCTTCTGATGGAGACTTTGATATAAGGGGTTGACTCTGATCCCTCAACTTCTTCTTCTGATGGGGACCCTGATGTATGGGGGAACTCTGTAAGGGACTCTGATCTCTGCTTCTGATGGAGGCTTTAATGTATGGGGGGACTCTGATGGTGACCCTGATATAAGGGTTGACTCTGATGTATGGGGGAACTCTAATGGGGACCCTGATCTCTGGATCTGGTGGGGGGGGGGGATCCTGATGTAAGGGGGGAACTCTGATAGAGACTCTGATCTCTGCTTCTGATGGGGACCCTGATGTAAAGGGGGAAAAATAATTTCTTATAAATTAATGAATAAACACTCCATAAAAACAACAACAATGTCATATTAGAAGCCTCTAATATCTGAGTCCCCCTTTCACATTAGAACCCCCCCCCCCCATCACCTCAGAGCCCCCCTTATATACATTGTGGCTCTTCTACTGGGAAGTTTGGAGCCCCCCCTTTCTCTATATCATGCCTGATGGTCCTGCCAGGAATCTTGTGAGCGGATAACTTCCTGTGCGCTTTGCTTGTACGACACTCACAGCAGTTATCACTGTTGCCAGTTCTCTGTTTGAACTACAGAACCCCCCCCCCCCCCCACACGTTTTGGAGGAGAGGGTGGTGTATTCCGGAGTCACGCTCTCATAGTAAGTAAGTATTGTCACTCTAGCACAGGACATTACTGGCAGGATCACCAGGTGAAAAAATAAAATGAAGTACTAAGAAAAGAAGTACTGAGGACGGATGAGCTGTAATATGGAGAATGTTTGTTGGGTTCGGATTCACTTTCCAGCAGACTGGGATTCTGTGAATATAAATGTAGCGCTGACAGCTCTGTATTCCGATGCAGGACACTTTAGAGATGTGCGCCCGGGAGACGGAGTTTAAGAGCATCCTGTTCGCTCTGTGTTACTTCCACGCCGTGGTGGCGGAGAGGAGGAAATTCGGGCCCCAGGGCTGGAACCGCTCCTATCCCTTCAACACCGGAGATCTCACCATCTCCGTCAACGTTCTGTACAACTACCTGGAGGCCAATGCCAAGGTAAGGAGGCCGGAATGGTTCTGCACAGCAGGACTGGGGGGGGGGGGGGGGTGTCCCATGCCTTCCGGGCTGGTCAGGGTGTGCACAGCGGGGGGGTTGGGGTGTGCACAGCAGGGGGTCTGGGCTCTCCACTCTCCAGGGGGGTCAGGGTGTGCACAGCAGGGGGGGGGGGGTGTCTGGGTGTGCACACCATTGGGGGTCTGGGCTGTCCCGGGGGGTCGGGGTGTGCACTCCGGGGAGGTCTGGGCTCTCCGGGGGGGTCAGGGGGTGTGGGCTGTCTGGGGGCGGGGGGTATGGGCTGTCCAGGGTCAGGGTGTGCACTGCAGGGAGGGTCCAGGCTCTCTGGGGGGCTTGGGTGAGCACAGCAGGGGGTATTGGGGTGAGCACACCAGGGGGGGCAGGCTCTCCAGGGGGGTGTTGGGGTGAGCAAAGCAGGGGAAGGGGGTCAAGGCTCTCCAAAGGGTCGGGGTGAGCACAGCAGGGGGTGTCCAGGCTCTGTGGGGGGCGGGGGGGCAGGTGTGCACAGCAGGGGAGGGGGTCCAGAGGGTCAGGGTGTGCACCGCTCTGGCCTATTCCAGATGATGGGCAGCTTCCTGGTGGAGCTTTGTTGAGGCTTTTGGTGAAGCTTTGATAATACTTAGGTGGGGCTTTGATGAGCCTTAGGTGGAGCTTTGATGAGCCTTAGGTGGGGCTTTGATGAGCCTTAGGTGGGGCTTTGATGAGCCTTAGGTGGGGCTTTGATGAGCCTTAGGTGGGGCTTTGATGAGCCTTAGGTGGGGCTTTGATGAGCCTTAGGTGGGGCTTTGATAATACTTAGGTGGGGCTTTGATGAGCCTTAGGTGGGGCTTTGATGAGCCTTAGGTGGGGCTTTGATGAGCCTTAGGTGGGGCTTTGATGAGCCTTAGGTGGGGCTTTGATAAGCCTTAGGTGGGGCTTTGATGAGCCTTAGGTGGGGCTTTGATGAGCCTTAGGTGGAGCTTTGTTGAGGCTTTTGGTGGAGCTTTGATGAGCCTTGGGTGGGGCTTTGATGAGCCTTAGGTGGAGCTTTGTTGAGGGTTTTGGTGGAGCTTTGATGAGCCTTAGGTGGGACTTTAGTGAGCCTTTGATGAGCGTTAGGATGGGGGCTTTGATGAGCCTTAGGTGGGGTTTTGATGATCCTTAGGTGTCGCTTCGTTGAGGCTTTTGGTGGAGCTTTGATGAGCCTTAGGTGGGGGTTTTGATGAGTCTTAGGTGGAACTTTGGTGAGGCATCGATGAGCCTTATCATAGGGCTTTGATGGGCCTTTAAGTGAGCTTTGCCATAGACTTCTATGGAGGCTTTGAAGCACAACTAAAGCGGCATGGGATATAATTATTGAAGCAAAGCCAAAGCACGGTGTAATCAGGGGACTGTAAGCTGACCATTTTATTTAGTGACAGGAGCTTTGACTGGAGTTCAGAGAGCTTTACCAAAGCCTGTCCGAAGCCTCGTTTTGAGGCGAGTGTAAATGAGCCCTGAAGGTATCAGGAAATGGGCGGAGTTGGGAACTCAGGTGGAGAGATCTTATTAGTGAAGTCCCGGGAGTTTCCTGGTGGTGTCCTCCCCCCCCCCCCACACCTGAAGAATTACATTTCAGGAGTTACCCTTTAATACAGAAGTGATGGGGTAACCAGCTGCCTGGAAGCTGAAATGTGATTGGCTGCTGATCGGCCAGATTTGTTTGCGGCCCGGGGCGGCGGGTTCCCTGATTGAACCTTGGCGTCCTCCGCGTTGGCCGGGCACCAGAGCACGTCGCCCGGCAGCTGTGTCCCGGCAGCTGTGTCCGCATTCCTTCACACCCGGTCTGCTTTGTGTCTCAGGTCCCGTATGACGACTTGCGCTATTTGTTTGGCGAGATCATGTACGGCGGTCACATCACGGATGACTGGGATCGGCGCCTCTGCCGCACGTATCTGGAAGAGTACATCAAGCCGGAGATGCTGGAAGGAGAGCTGTTCCTCGCCCCGGGATTCCCACTCCCCGGAAACATGGATTACAACGGTTACCATCAGGTGCGCCATTATGACCTCACATCCATCGCCCCCTCCCCCTCCCGGCGACAACCACTGACAACTTTCCTGCTCCACTTTTCCTTGCAGTATATTGATGACGTGCTGCCAGCCGAGTCTCCTTACCTGTACGGCCTGCACCCCAACGCCGAGATCGGCTTCCTCACCCAGACCTCCGAGAAACTCTTCCGCACAGTGCTGGAGATGCAACCTCGGGACAGCAGCATGGGCGAGGGAGGAGGAGTCACCCGGGAAGAGAAGGTAGGTGATTGGCTACGGTACAACAGTGCCGCCATTTCACACACAGACTGGAACCTCGTCTATTGCTTTTTGTTTCTGGAAAATGTAAAAATGTCAAATTATATAATATAATGTATTAACTGAAAACTGCACACCGTATATAACATACCCCCCCCCCTGAATCGCATACTCCCCCCCGTGTATCACATACCCCCCGTGTATCGCATACTCCCCCCCCGTGTATCACATACCCCCCCCGTGTATCGCATACTCCCCCCCGTGTATCGCATAGTCCCCCCCCCCCCCGTGTATCGCATACCCCCCCGTATATCACATACCCCCCCCCCCCCCCGTGTATCACATACTCCCCCCCCCCATGTATCGCATACTCCCCCCCCCCCCGTATATCACATACCCCCCCCGTGTATCGCATACTCCCCCCCCCCCCGTGTATCGCATACTCACCCCCCCCCCCGTGTATCCCATACTCCCCCCCCCCCCCGTATATCACATACCCCCCCCGTGTATCACATACTCCCCCCCCCCCCGTGTATCGCATACTCCCCCCCCCCCGTATATCACATACCCCCCCCCCCCCGTGTATCGCATACTCCCCCCCCCCCGTATATCACATACCCCCCCCCCGTGTATCGCATACTCCCCCCCCCGTGTATCGCATACTCCCCCCCCCCGTGTATCCCATACTCCCCCCCCCCCCGTATATCACATACCCCCCCCCGTGTATCACATACTCCCCCCCCCCCCGTGTATCGCATACTCCCCCCCCCGTATATCACATACCCCCCCCCCCCGTGTATCGCATACTCCCCCCCCCCGTATATCACATACCCCCCCCCCCGTGTATCGCATACTCCCCCCCCCGTGTATCGCATACTCCCCCCGTGTATCCCATACTCCCCCCCCCGTATATCACATACCCCCCCCCGTATATCACATACCCCCCCGTGTATCGCATACTCCCCCCCCCCGTGTATCGCATACTCACCCCCCCCCGTGTATCCCATACTCCCCCCCCCCCCCCCGTATATCACATACCCCCCCCCCGTGTATCGCATACTCACCCCCCCGTGTATCCCATACCCCCCCCGTGTATTACATACTCCCCCCCCGTGTATCACATACCCCCCCCCCCGTGTATCACATACCCCCCCCCCCGTGTATCACATACCCCCCCCCCCCCCGTGTATCACATACCCCCCCCCCCGTGTATCGCATATCCCCCCCCGTGTATCGCATACTCCCCCCCCGTGTATCACATACCCCCCCCGTGTATCGCATACTCCCCCCCGTGTATCGCATACTCCCCCCCGTGTATCACATACCCCCCCCGTGTATCGCATACTCCCCCCCGTGTATCGCATACTCCCCCCGTGTATAGCATATTCCCCCCTGTGTCTCACATATTCCCCCCATGTGTATCGAATATTCCCCCCCCCCCATGCATCGAATATTCCCCCATGTGTATCGCATATCCCCCCCCCCCGTGCATCGCATATTCCCCCCCCCCCCGTGCCTCACATATTCCCTCCCGTGTATTGCATATTCCCCCCTATGCATCATATAGTCCCCCGTCCTCCCCGTGCCTCGCATAGTCCCCCCCCCCCCCCAATGTATCGCATAGTTCCCCCCCCGTGTATCGCATAGTTCCCCCCCCGTGTATCGCATAGTCCCCCCCCCCCCCGTGTATCGCATAGTCCCCCCCCCCCCGTGTATCGCATAGTCCCCCCCCCCCCCCCCCGTGTATCGCATGCTATTGGAATTTATATATATATTTATATTCCAAGCTTCATTGTTTTTCCTCCTGATGAAGACTCTTTATTAGCTGGAATGTGTTGAGGTTGATTACCATTGACAGATTGAGATTGATAATTTTGACAATATAGTGTATCTTCAATATCAATCTGTCAATGGTGTTGAACTCAACGTGTTTCAACTCCGAGTCTTCATCAGGGGGTACATTTCTAAATATATAAATTCCAATAACATTCACACAAAACGATAAATAAAAAAGAGTGTTATTGGAATTTATATATATATATATATTCCAGACTTCATTTTTTACCCCCCTGATGAAGACACTTCATGAGTTGAAATGGTGGGGGCGGGTCAGCCACGCCTCATGACCTTTGACCCGCCTTCTGACCTTTGGGGGTAGGTCTCTGTTCCAATTCCTGAGTCTTAGCCTTATTCTTCAAGGGAAAACTCTAACCCCCCCCCTTTGACATATGAACTTTAACCCTGAGTGCATCTCCACTTGGTGACTCTGCCCACCCTAAACCCCCGACCTTTCCCCCCAAAAAAGGGCACAAATAATAGAAATTCGTAGGAGGTGCGGGCTGCACCGACTCCTGACTCCCAGACAGTGGTGTAGCATGCAGGGGTAGCTGGCAACACCCCCCTTCCCTCCCCCCGTCCCTCAGACTGCTGTCCAAAAGGCACTCTAATACAGGGATCCTCAATCTACGGCCCTCCAGCTGTTGCCGAACTACACATCCTATGAGGCATTGTAACACATTGACATTCACAGACATAACTGGGCATGATGGGAATTGCAGTTCCTGAACAACTGGAGGGCCGTAGTTTGAAGACCCATGCTCTAATAGAAGAGGTGTGTAACTGACCAGATCACCAGGGGAAAAACGGAAAATAAAAAGCCCCCCCAAAAAAACAAAAAAAACAACTGCAGCCACCACATCGAAGTATTGGTAGGCTGTAAATTGTATTCCTCTCATTTCACAGCGGATTTGATGGGTTGAATGTTGGGGGTCAGGCCCGGGGGCCCAGTCCTAAAGCTGTGTTAGGGGCCCCAATGGTTGCCCTGATAGTTGGTATCCCGTGTGGATTGGCTCTGTCCAGGGGGAGGGGGCGGGGACACATAATGTAAGGGTAAAATATAGGGGCTGAGCACTTCCTTTAGTTCTATTTTCAATCCCATGTGAGACGTGTGACTCTCCACTGACGTGACAACACAAGGAAGGCAGTTCTGGCTGCAGGGGAGACTTGTACTGACCTATATGCACAGCCCCACCTAATCCCTGGAGGGCGCCGTGGCTCAGATGTCTTCTCATGTCTCCGCACCCTCTGCCAATCAGGATCCTGTAAACGTGTTTCACCTTCGCTTATAGCAGTTTGTCTGCAATGCTCTGCATGTGAAATGTTTGGCTCGCTGAAGTATTTGCATCTCCGTTCTTGTGATTTGTACCCCCCCCCCCCCCGGTTCCCTGGCTCTAAATGTTCACTTTGTAAGGTCGGCCAGACCGAAGCGCTGGGCGCTAATTCATAGGACCACTGGGCCTTCCTGTTTCTGCCAGTTTACTATGAAAGGGGACAGGGCTGGTCTGGGACAAACATTTGGCCCTGGACCTCATCCAGACTGGCCCACTTTGACAGGTCCCTCCCATGGCCACCTGACCCTCATCTGCCACTCTGCCCATTTCTAGACACGTGGGAGCTGATTTACTAAAACTGGAGAGTGAAGGTCTGTTACAGCCTCCCCTTCCAGGTCACTTACCTGCATGTCCCCATTTCTTCCAGCACAACAGTGAGTCCTAGGCTGTGGTGGGGATCTCTTTTATTCAGGCTATCCTCTGCCATCTCATGTGCCACCCTTGTTGTGCTCCCAGGGGCACCCCCCTTGTGGCATTCCTAGACAACCTCCTGAGGGAACAGACTCTTCACTCTGGGCTTAGTTCTAGATGCAGCCCAAGTCTTTTCCCAGATGTGGGACTCTTCCGTATTACTTTCTAAACAAAGGGCCACTTTATTGTCCTTCAGTGGCAGTGACATTTTTCCTGGCATCTGTGGGCATGAACATCTCCACAATTGGTATTAGGGGTATAAATATCTCCATCATTGGCAGGAATAGTGTCCCATCATTGGTGTCAGTGGCAGGAATAGTGTCCCATCATTGGTGTCAGTGGGAGGAATAGTGTCCCATCATTGGTGTCAGTGGGAGGAATAGTGTCCCATCATTGGTGTCAGTGGGAGGGCATAGTGTCCCATCATTGGTGTCAGTGGGAGGAATAGTGTCCCATCATTGGTGTCAGTGGGAGGAATAGTGTCCCATTGTTGGTGTCAGTGGGAGGAATAGTGTCCCATCGTTGGTGTCAGTGAAAGGAATAGTGTGCCATCATTGGTGTCAGTGGGAGGAATAGTGTCCCATCATTGGTGTCAGTGGGAGGAATAGTGTCCCATCATTGGTGTCAGTGGGAGGAATAGTGTCCCATCATTGGTGTCAGTGAAATGAATAGTGTCCCATCATTGGTGTCAGTGGGAGGAATGGTGCCTCATTGTTGGTAGAATAAAGACAAGCAGAGGGCTGCAGTTTGGCGACTACTGCCCTACATGAATGGAATTATGAGTTTTGTTTATGGGGGGGGTAAAATCAAAGGGGCTCTCTGTAAGGGTGCCTAAGCCTGGGGGAGGGCAGAGAAGGTATATTTGTAGATGGCCACATCTGCAGCCCCCCTCTTCCCCGTGGCCCTCTATAGTTCCCCTTCGAGTCTCTCTGGTCCTCAATCCCCGGCGCACATTTGTGGAGGGCGCCATCTGATCCGAGGACTGAACTGTTTTATTACTTCTTTGTACCGGGTGTTTGTTTGCGAAGCTCAGGAGAAGCCCTGCCCCCGCTCTAGTGCCAATAATCCGTTCCCGCGGGCGCCGGTATAACGCGGGTCGGGAATTGTTTGGACTTGGCGGGTTCGAAGGATAATTTCCACATCAATAAGAAGAGACTTTATCCTGATATTACAGCTCTATATACATATCACCGATCTCCCTGATCGGCCATGTTTCCGAGTGACCCGACCGCCAGATAATGAATTGCTGTCTCCACTTAATGGATCCTTTTGTGCTCCGTGTAGCTGAACCGGCTCAGTTCATTGGCCCCTCACATGAAGGTCGGATGTGGATTGTGTTCTGGAGATGAAAGGAGCCCATTATACAACCATGGGGCACAATCTAGGCTGTATATCACGGGGGAGGGGGGGGGGCGGTGCAGCTGGCGAGCCCAACACGAGTCCGCGGTATAATAAGCAAAGACGTGTTTTCTCCTTTTTCTAGGTAAAATCCACATTGGACGAAATTTTAGAGAAGCTCCCGGAAGGGTTCAATCTCGCCGAGCTCATGGCCAAGGCGGAGGAGAGGACGCCGTACATCGTAGTGGCCTTCCAAGAGTGCGAGCGAATGAACATGCTGACCAGCGAGATCAAACGCTCGCTCAAGGAGCTCAACCTGGGACTGAAGGTAACAACGGTTTATATCCATAGTCTAAAGAAGCTTGACAACCTAAGGGGTACTTCCAAGGGGTGGAGAGGGGATTGCCTAAGGTGGAAGTTCAGGCAAAACCTTCTCCGACCCCCCCCATTCTAAGGCCCCTTTCACACCGGGGCGGGAGGTGCGGCAGCGCTATACCGTCCGAATTGCGCCGGTATTCGGCCACTAGCGCTGCGTTTTTAACCCCCGCTAGCGGCCAAAAAAGGGTTAATGCCGCCCGCAATGCGCCTCTGCAGAAGCGCATTGCCGGTGGTATAGCCGCGGTTTCCCATTGTTTTCAATGGTAAGGAGCGGTAAACACACAGCTCCTCTCACCGCTCCAAAGATACGGCTAGCAGGACTTTTGGAGCCGTCAGCGCACCGCTCTAGTGTGAGAGCCCTCAGCCTTTCACACTGGGGAAACAGCAGCCACTGTTTAGAGTCGGTTTGCAGGCACCATTTTTAGGGAAATAGCGCCTGCAAACCGCTTCGGTGTGAAAGGGGCCTCAGGCTATTGCATCTCAGTGTTAATTTCGTTGACTAAAATACGACTAAAACTAAAACGATTGAGATGACAAAAACTAAATAGAAATTTGGCGTCGAAAGTAACATTGGTCTGTAGTGAATGTTCACAGGGCTGTCTTAATGAGAGGGCACACCTGGGCACTGCCCAGGGGCCCCAGCCCTTTCCCAAAATCAGCTGGTCCTTGAGCCCAGGCTGCCCCTCTACATCCCAGATATCCCCCCAGCACTCTGACCCCTCTACACCCTAGATATCCCCCCAGCACTCTGACCCCTCTACACCCTAGATATCCCCCCAGCACTCTGACCCCTCTACACCCCCAGATATCCCCCCAGCACTCTGACCCCTCTACACCCCAGATATCCCCCCAGCACTCTGACCCCTCTACACCCCAGATATCCCCCCAGCACTCTGACCCCTCTACACCCCAGATATCCCCCCCAGCACTCTGACCCCTCTACACCCCAGATATCCCCCCAGCACTCTGCCCCCTCTACACCCCAGATATCCCCCCAGCACTCTGACCCCTCCACACCCCAGATACTCCCCAGCACTCTGACCCCTCTACATCCCAGATATCCCCCCAGCACTCTGACCCCTCTACATCCCAGATATCCCCCCAGCACTCTGACCCCTCTACATCCCAGATATCCCCCCAGCACTCTGACCCCTCTACATCCCAGATATGCCCCCAGCACTCTGACCCCTCTACACCCTAGATATCCCCAACCTACTTGATTTCTGTTTACCTGCACTGTAGGAGCCCCAGAAAATTACTTTGCCCAGGGGCCCATGATGCTGTTAGGATGGCCCTGAATGTTCAGACCTCAATACCATAAATAATAATGTTCGATTTTTCACTCCAGCCGTATATAATTTTTTTTCCTAAATCTCTTCATTTCCCTCAGTGCAGTCCTCCTTCACTTACCTCATCCTTCCATTTTGCTTTTGCATGTCCTTATTTCTTCTGAGAAATCCTCACTTCCTGTTCTTCTGTCTGTAACTCCACACAGTAATGCAAGGCTTTCTCCCTGGTGTGTAGAAAGCCTCCTGGGGGGGGCGAGCAGGAGGGTCAGGACGCTCTCTACGTTGCAGATAGAGAAAGGAGCTGTGTGTTAGTGGGCATCCTGACTCTCCTGTAGTCCAAGGGAGGGGGCGAACACGACACTCCACACCAGGGAGAAAGCCTTGCATTACTGTGTGGAGTTACAGACAGAAGAACAGGAAGTGAGGATTTCTCAGAAGAAATAAGGACATGCAAAAAAAAGGAAGGATGAGGTAAGTGAAGGAGGACTGCACTGAGGGAAAGGAAGAGATTTAGGGGACACACATTTTTCCTTTACAACCCCTTTGACCCCCACTAGCGGCCAAAAAAGGGTTAATACCGCCCGCAATGCGCCTCTGCAGAAGCGCATTGCCAGTGGTATAGGCGCGGTTTCCCATTGCTTTCAATGGTAAGGAGCGGTAAAAACACAGCTCCTCTCACCGCTCCAAAGATACGGCTAGCAGGACTTTTGGAGCCGTCAGCGCACCGCTCCAGTGTGAGAGCCCTCAGCCTTTCACACTGGAGAAACAGCATCCGCTGTTTAGAGACGGTTTGCAGGAGCTTTTTTTTATGCCAATAGCGCCTGCAAACCGCCTCAGGCTATTGCATCTCAGTGTTAAGTTAGTCGACTAAAATACGACTAAAACTAAAACAATTGAGATGACAAAAGACTAAAAGTAAATTGAAATTTGGCATCAAGTAACACGGGGTCTGTAGTGAATGTTCAGACCTCAATACCATGAATAATAATATTCGATTTTTCACTCCAGCCGTATAATTAACCCCTTGCTTACTGGGCACATACACCCCCCTCCTGCCCAGGTGAAATTTCAGCTTCCGGCACTGCGCCGCTTTAACTGACAATTGCGCGGTCGTGCGACGCGGCTCCCAAACAAAATTGGCGTCCTTTTTTCCCCACACATAGAGCTTTCTTTTGGTGGTATTTGATCGCCCGTGCGGTTTTTATTTTTTTGCGCTATAAACAAAAAAGAGCGACAATTTAAAATACAATATTGTTTACTTGTTGCTGTAATAAATATCCCAATTTTAAAAAAAAATACATTTTTTTTTCCCCTCAGTTTAGGGCGATACGTATTCTTCTACATATTTTTGGTAAAAAAAAAAAAAAAATCGCAATAAGCGACTGGTTTGCGCAAAAGTTATAGCGCTTACAAAATAGGGGACAGAATTATTATTTTTTATTATTTATTTTTTTACTAGAAATGGCGGCGATCTGCTAAATTTGTATTGGTACTGCGACGTTATGGCGGACACTTTTGACACATTTTTGGCGCCATTCACATTTATACAGCGATCAGTGCTATAAATATGCACTAATTACTGTATAAATGTGACTGGCATTGAAGGGGTTAACACTAGGGGGTGAGGAAGGGGTTAAATGTGTATCCTGGGTGTGTTCTAACTGTGGGGGAGGGGGAGGGGTGACTGGGGGGGGTGACCGATCTGTGTCCCTATGTACAAGGAACACAGATCGGTCTCCTCCTCTCCAGAGACAGGACGCTGTCTCTGTGTAAAAACGGCAATGAGAGATGATCTATGACAGGGATCCTCAAACTACGGCCCTCCAGCTGTTGCGGAACTACAAGTCCCATGAGGCATTGTAACACACTGACATTCACAGACATGACTAGGCATTATGGGAATTGTAGTTCCTGAACAACTGGAGGGCCGTAGTTTGAAGACCCATGATCTATGAGATCATCTCTCATTCGCCGCACAGATCGCATCGCAAACGGCCACTCTGATTGGACGTTCGCCTCGATCTGTGATTGTCTGTGTCCAAGGGACACGGCCAACGCAGGGCTTCCCCGCATGCGCGCTCTACAGCACACGCTGGGAACGCCCAAAGGGGCGGCCGTCTTTTGACGGCATGTTGGATATTCAGACCCGCGCTGTAGCCGTCATTCGGCTATACCGCGGGTCTGAAGAGGTTAATGAGTTTGGAAATTTTGTAGCGAAATGCTTAAATAATGCGTTACAATTCAACTACACCCATTCGATTTTAGAGGACTAAAATGTCCTGGAGATTCAGTCGACTGAAATCATTTTACGCATCTAAACTCGAATGGGTGTAGTTGAATTGTAACGCATTATTTAAGCATTTCGCTACAAATTTCCAAACTCATTAATTATACGGCTGGAGTGAAAAATCGAATATTGTTCTTTATGGTATTGAGATCTGAACATTCACTACAGACCCCGTGTTACTTGATGCCAAATTTCAATTCAGTTTTAGTCTTAGGGCCAGATTCTCAGCGGCGATACGACGGAGTATCTCAGATACCCCGTCGTATCGCCGTTTTTTTTGCCTCGTATCTATGCGCGTGATGCTGAGCATCACTTTTGGATAGATACGCTGCAACATCCGACAAGTGTAAAACCATTACACTTGCGGATCGTAGTTGTAATGACAACTCCGGCCACTAGGTGGCCTTTACGTTTTCTCATTTGCATATGCAAATGAGGCTAGTACGCCGATTCCCGATCGTTTTTACTCCGCCCCGTCGTCGCGTACGTCGTTTTCGTCCACGTAAGGTTACCCCAGCTTCTATGTGGAGTAACCTTTCGAAGTACCGTCGGGTGCCATGTTAAGTATGGCGTCGGGTCAGCGTCGGCTTTTTCCGTCGCTTACGTCGTTTTACTAACTCGTTCGCGAATAGGGAGTTGCGTAAATGACGCTCACGTCGTTTTGGCGTCGGTTTCAACGACGCTTTCCGACGTGAGCTGGAGCATGCGCACTGGGCTTTTTCCCCCGGCCGGCGCATGCGCAGTTCGTTCGACGCGGGGGCGCGCTTAATTTAAATACAGGCCACCCCATTTTAATTGCGCGGGTTTACGCTTGGCGATTTACGCGACGCCGGCGAAAACCACGGAGCAAGTGCTTTGAGATTAAAGCACTTGCTCTAGTACGATGCGGCGGCGTAGTGTAAATGGCTTACGCTACGCCGCCGCAATTCTATGAGAATCTGGCCCTTAGTCTTTTGCTGGTAAGATAGCGCAGGGGGCTAATGCTCCTTTGCAGCAGTCTGTGATTGCCTGTGTCCCAAGGGTTGCAGGTTTGATCCCGGCGGGGTCCTTCCATCCTTCCGAGGTCGGTAAAATGAGTACCATTGATTTGGGTAATAATGACAACTATTATCAGCGCTTAGACGCAGCGGCTTCGCTGCAATTGGCGCAATATAAGTGGAAACATTATTATTATTATTATTAAAGGGCATTTTAGTCATCTCAATTTTTTTTTAGTTTTAGTCGTATTTTAGTCAACTAAAATGCTATTAAATTAGTCGACTAAAACAGTTGCAGAAGACTAAATGGGACTAAAGCCCCGTACACACGGCCCAGATTCTCGTCAGGAATTTTTTTTTTTTCCTGACGGATTCCTGGCAAGATTTTCTTGCCGGCCGAGTGTACAGACGTACGATTCAAAAGACCCGCCGTTCTCTTGAATGGCGCGAACGCGGTGACGTCGTCGACTACGGTGAGCATCCGCTCGTCACATTCGATGCCGTCGCCGCCACCTTGCTTCACCCTACCTATGCCTTGGAAGCTACCGCGAATGCGTCAAAGTCATTTCGAGCATGCGCGGGTTTCCGTGGAGACAGGGACGTATACAGACGCTCCGGTTTCTCGGCAGGAAAACACGGCCGAGAATCACGACGAGGAAAATAGGGAGCAGGTTCTCTGTTTTTCTCGTCTACATTCTGGGCAGTTTTCTCGACGAGTAACCTCAGAGCCTCGTACACGCGCTCGGTATATTCGGGAAGGAAGCTCTGCCCGCAGTTTTCTTGCCGAGAGAAACGTTGCGCGTGTACGAGGCTCTAAACTAAAATGCTATTATAGTCCGAAGACTAAGACTAATAACCCCGTACATACGACCGATTTTCCCGTCTGAATAAATTCCGCTCAAGCGGTCTTGCATACACACAGTCACACTAAAATCCGACCGCCAAGAACGCGGTGACGTAAGACGCTATGACAAACCGAGAACATTAAGTTCTATGCTTCTGAGCATGCGTCGAATTGTTTCTGAGAATGCGTGTTTTTTTTAAGTCCGTCGGAAATGCATCCAGACGAACGGAAATTCTGTTCCGGAAATTGAGAAGACGTTCTCTATCTAATTACGTCAGAATTTCCAACCCGAAAACGTCCGACGGGGCGCACACACGGACGGAATATCCGATGAAAAGTTTCCTTCGGACTTTTCCTGTCGGAATTTCCGCTCTCGTGTGTACGAGGCATACAACTAAATCGAAATTTGCTGCCAAATACAATCAACACGGCTGCATCTAACCCTGCAAGAAAAAAAAAAACAAGGTGCCAGATCCACAAAGAATCACGCCGGCGTATCTCCAGATCCGCCGACCTAATTCCAATTTCCCGCCGGCGTAGCTTTGTTTTCGTATCCACAAAAGAAGATACGCCAGAATTACGCTAAGATACGACTGGCGTAACGTTATTACACCGCCGTATCTTAGTTGTAATTTTACACTGGACGCTAGGGGCGCTTCCGTCGGATTTCCGCGTCGAATATGCAAATGAGCAAGTTACGCCAATCCACGAACGTACGACCGGCCGGCGCATTCCCTTTTACGTCGTTTGCGTAAGCGTATCTTCGGCGTACCCCTGCTATATGGAGGCGTACACAAGGTTAAAGGGGAGGTTCACCCAAATTTCAGGCATGCCATGGAGCCCACCCACCCGACCGGCAGTATGCCGGTGTTTTTTTTTTTCTATACATACCTTTTTACGGCTCTCTTCCCCTCCGGCGATCCCGCGGGACTCGGCGTTTCCAATGACAGCTGTGATTGACGTCCCTCAGCCCGGCGCATACAGTGCGTCACGAGATGCCGAAGGGAACCCAAACGTTGGTGCGGCCCTATACGGCGCCTGCGCACCGACGTTCAGGTTCCTTTCGGCATCTCGTGATGCGCTGTATGCGCCAGGCTGAGGGACGTCAATCACAGACTGTGATTGGAAACGCTGAGTCCCGCGGGATCGCCGGAGGGGAAGAGAGCCTGTAAAAATGTATGTATATATATAAAATAAAAAAAAACACCGGCATACTGCCGGTCGGGTGGGTGGGCTCCATGGCATGCCTGAAATTTGTTTGGAGGGTGAACCTCCCCTTTAAATATGGACATCGGGCCAGCGTTGAATTCTCCATCGCTTGCGTAACCCGTACGCGAATAGGGAATTGCGTAAGTTACGTACGCGTCGTTTTCATTGACTATTTGCGACGTGATTTCACGCATGCGCACTGGGATACGTCCACGGCCGGCGCATGCGCAGTTCAAAAAATAAGTCGCTTGCGTCGGGTCATTGATTAATTTTAATAAAACACGCCCAACCAACAACCCATTTGAATTACGCCCGCGAACGGCGGCCCTCTACACCGCCGTAAGTAACAGCGCTATTTCTTTGAGGATAAGTAATACGCCGTTGTGACTTACAGCGGCGTAGAGTAAATGGGTTAGGCTCACAAAGCGCAGCAGCTTTGTGGATCTGGCCCAAGATTTGTATACTTGCCTATTCTGATGCCGCTGGTCCGGTCCCGGGACTAGTTGTCAGCGGCGGCTTCTTTGTAGAGAAGGGACAGCCAATAACAGGCGGCCCCCTAGTAAGCCTACTATGGTCATCTCCAGCCAACGATCTCTCCTGTATATAGAAGCCACCACTGGAGATCGGCCTAAGAATAGGTAAGGATCGTCTGCAGAGGCACTTTGCCGGCGGTATAGCCGCGGTGCCCCATTCATTTCAATGGGCAGGAGCGCAATATACACACCGCTCTAAAGACCGCTCTTTACCGTCCTGCCAGCGCACCGCTCCAGTATATATAAAAATAATCGTGTGATAAGGATTACTGAGCTGCATTACTTTTGTGTCTTTTATCTCGGCCCGGAATAAAACTGAAATCTCTCAACGCCTTTTCCTTTCATCACCTTCCAGGGAGAGCTGACCATGACCAGCGACATGGAGAATCTACAGAACGCCATTTACCTGGACCAAGTGCCCGATTCCTGGACCAAGAGGGCCTACCCCTCCATGGCCGGCCTGGCCGGATGGTTCGTGGACCTTCTCAGCCGTATTAAAGAACTGGAGACCTGGACCGGTGACTTTGCTCTGCCGTCCGCCGTGTGGCTGGCCGGATTCTTCAACCCGCAGTCCTTCCTGACCGCCATCATGCAGTCCATGGCCCGAAAGAACGAGTGGCCGCTGGACAAGATGACGCTGCAGTGCGACGTCACCAAGAAGAACCGAGAGGACTTTAGCAGCCCGCCGCGAGAAGGCGCCTACGTACATGGGCTGTTCATGGAGGGAGCGCGCTGGGACACGCAGGTATTCAACGTCTCCCCCCCCCCCCCCCCCCCCGGCATTTATTAGGGTTTCATTCCAGAGCCCCCAACATGCCAAAAGTCCCCCCACTACATCAGTTAACCCTTTACATCATAGGCTCCCCATTATATTAGTCACCCCCTATACATCAGATGCCCTCTCTGCATGAGATTCCCTCCCCCCATCCATCAGAGGCCCCCTAAATATGAGCCCCCCCCCCCATCCATCAGAGGCCCCTCTATACATAAGTCCATCCTTCACATCAGAATCCCCAAATCACATCAAAGTTACACATCAGGGTCCCCCCATACATGAGGCCTCTTTGTCACATCAGAGTTCCCCCCCCCCCCCAATTACATCAAAGTTACCTCTCTACATCAGAGGCCCCTCTATGTACGAGGCTCCCCATCACAGCAGAATCCCCCCTATACATCAAAGGCCTTCTATACATTAGTCCCCCCCCCCCCCTTCACCTTAGAACCCCCCATTATATCAAAGTTGCCTGCCATCAAATTAGTCACTCCTATTCATAAGCCCCCTCCCCCCCATCAAATGTATACATCGGAGACCCCTCTATATATAGTTTCCCCCAAATGCATCAGATACCCCCATTACATCAAATTTGCCCACGTCATAAGCCCCTCCATTGCATAAAAGTACCCCTATACATCAGAAGAATCCTATAATGGGGTTCCCCCAATCACATCAAATCCCCCGCCTTGCATCAGTGCCCCTCCATACATCAGAGGCCCTGTATACATGCCCCCCCCATCAGAAAGCCCCCAAACACACAGCCCCCCCCATCAGAGAATCTCCCAATCACAGAGAGCCCCCCCCCTTCAATCACACAGTCCCCCATCAGACAGCCCCCCAGTCCCTCCATCAGAGTCCCCCATCAGAGAGCCTCCCATCACACCATCCCCCCAATCACACCATTCCTCTCCACATCAGAATCTAACAAGGATGTGGACTTCTGTCTTCTCCTGAATGCTGGGGATCAGAGTAATGCTTTGTAACTACTGTAGGTGGATGCGTTGTGTGATCTGGCCTTAAACGTCGTTGGTTGTTAGGGTAAAGGCAGCCTGCCGGTGGCTGCCCACTCCATGGCAACTCATGACGCTGATCCGGGGGAAAACTGGGTCCCGTGCTTCTTGTACGCGGGCTGAGAATCCCTACTCTAGACTTGTACCCGGGCTGAGATTCCCTACTCTAGACTTGTACCCGGGCTGAGAATCCCTGCTCTAGACTTGTACCCGGGCTGAGAATCCCTGCTCTAGACTTGTACCCGGGCTGAAAATCCCTACTCTAGACTTGTACCCGGGCTGAGAATCCCTACTCTAGACTTGTACCTGGGCTGAGAATCCCTGCTCTAGACTTGTACCCGGGCTGAGAATCCCTGCTCTACACTTGTACCCGGGGCTGAGAATCCCTACTCTAGACTTGTACCCGGGGCTGAGAATCCCTACTCTTGACTTGTACCCGGCCTGAAAATCCCTGCTCTAGACTTGAACCCGGGCTGAGAATTCCTACTCTGGACTTGTACCCGGGGCTGAGAATCCCTACTCTAGACTTGTACCCGGGCTGAGAATCCCTGCTCTACACTTGTACCTGGGCTGAGAATCCCTACTCTTGACTTGTACCCGGCCTGAAAATCCCTGCTCTAGACTTGTACCCGGGCTGAGAATCCTGGCTCTAGACTTGAACCCGGGCTGAGAATCCCTACTCTGGACTTGTACCCGGGCTGAGAATCCCTGCTCTGGACTTGTACCCGGGCTGAGAATCCCTACTCTAGACTTGTACCCGGGCTGAGAATCCCTGCTCTACACTTGTACCCGGGCTGAGAATCCCTGCTCTAGACTTGTACCCGGGCTGAGAATCCCTACTCTAGACTTGTACCCGGGCTGAGAATCCCTGCTCTAGAGACTACCATTCACAATGTCTGATTGTGGCTTGCTGCCACCTGGTGACGCTCTTCCCCTCCTGTGTTCCCCATAGTAAGCCTCTCTGCCCAATGCCTTGGCACCTGTGTCACATGACCATTTCTAAACAATCTTGGATCGGCTCGCTTACAAGACGAAGTTGAAAAAACATTTTGTTGCCCTTGTCTTGCCATATGTGGCGGCATTATAAATCGTAGTCATTCCCATCTTGAAGTCACACTTCTGTCCCGCTCTACGACACTCCCCTCCCCCAAGCCCCCCCCGACCACCGCTCCTCACAACAATATTAGAGAGCCGATCAAAGTGGGTCATCTGGCACATGATCTGAGCATTACCTCCTCCTCCGAGATTCGCCTTTATACTAGAAAGAGGGCGAGAGAGGCGAGAGAGGCGGGAGAGGCGGGAGAGGCGAGAGGGGCGAGAGAGGCGGCCTCGCTCTAATTAACAAAGGACGAGCTTCAAGGTTGAGTGGTGGAGTGACATCCACCTCAAAGACACTAGACTTGTCAGCCGCTCCCAGCCCCCGATAAAGAGCAATATGAAGGATTTAGCTGCTCTTTGATATCAAAAGGCAAGTGCAGATTTCAATATGTCCCCAATTACCGCGGTTTATCGTCATTTCTACCATCAAAGTTACATTCTGGCTTAAAGAAAAGTTCTATCCGTGTCTGCTGACCTAGACGTGTAAAGAACACGAGGCGACCCGTCACCGCCTGGGACTTACAGTGAACAATAATAAAAAAAAGACAGCTTAGCTAAGAGTACAAAACAGCCAAAGTTCGGCATCTGGAAGATGACTGGCCAGAGATCGGTGCCTGGACGACGACCGGTCAAATATTGGCACCCGAAAGGATGGATGGCCAAATATCGGTACCTGAAGGATGATCGGCCAAAGGTTGCTACCTGGAAGACAACCAGCCAAAGATCGGTACTGGAAGAAGACGAACGGCCAAAGATTGGTACCTGGAAGACCACCAGTCAAGTTCAGTACCTGGAAGAGAACCAGCCAGAGATTGGTACCTGGAAGACAACCAACCAAAGATCGGTACTAAAAGATGACCGGCCAAAGATCGGTACCAGAAGATGACGGGCCAAAGATCGGTACCAGAAGATGACGGGCCAAAGATCGGTACCAGAAGATGACCGGCCAAAGATCAGTACCAGAAGATGACCGGCCAAAGATCGGTACCAGAAGATGACCACAAAGACTACCAGCCAAAGAATGGTTCCTGGATGACGACTGGCCAAAGATTGATATCTGAAAGACAACCAGCCAGAGATTGGTACCTGGAAGACAACCAACCAAAGATCGGTACTAGATGATGACCGGCCAAAGATCAGTACCAGAAGATGACCACAAAGACTACCAGCCAAAGAATGGTTCCTGGATGACGAACGGCCAAAGATTGGTACCTGGAAGACCACCAGTCAAGTTCAGTACCTGGAAAAGAACCAGCCAGAGATTGGTACCTGGAAGACAACCAACCAAAGATCGGTACTAAAAGATGACCGGCCAAAGATCGGTACCAGAAGATGACGGGCCAAAGATCGGTACCAGAAGATGACGGGCCAAAGATCGGTACCAGAAGATGACGGGCCAAAGATCGGTACCAGAAGATGACGGGCCAAAGATCGGTACCAGAAGATGACGGGCCAAAGATCGGTACCAGAAGATGACGGGCCAAAGATCGGTACCAGAAGATGACGGGCCAAAGATCGGTACCAGAAGATGACGGGCCAAAGATCGGTACCAGAAGATGACGGGCCAAAGATCGGTACCAGAAGATGACGGGCCAAAGATCGGTACCAGAAGATGACGGGCCAAAGATCGGTACCAGAAGATGACGGGCCAAAGATCGGTACCAGAAGATGACGGGCCAAAGATCAGTACCAGAAGATGACGGGCCAAAGATCAGTACCAGAAGATGACCGGCCAAAGATCAGTACCAGAAGATGACCACAAAGACTACCAGCCAAAGAATGGTTCCTGGATGACGACTGGCCAAAGATTGGTACCTGAAAGATAATCAGTCAGAAAGACCTGGAAGACCACTGGCTAAAGTTCAGTACCTGGAAGTGAACCAGCCAAAGATCGGTAGAAGACCAGAAAGACTACCAGCCAGAGATTGATTTCTGGAAGATAACAGGCCAAATATCGGTACCTGAAGGATGATCGGCCAAAGGTTGCTACCTGGAAGACAACCAGCCAAAGATCGGTACTGGAAGAAGACCAGAAAGATGAATGGCCAAAGATTGGTACCTGGAGAAGAACCAGACAGAGATTTGTACTTGAAAGACAACTGGCCAAATATTGGTACCTGGAAAACCACTGGCCAAAGTTCAGTACCTGGAAGCGAACCAGCCAAAGATTGGCACTAGAAGATGACCGGCCAAAGATCGGTAACGGAAGAAGACCAGAAAGACTACCAGCCATAGATTGGTTCCTGGAAGACAAAAGACTAAAGCAAGGTTCATAAAGACATGGAGGAGCGAGTTTGGGGTGGAGGAACTTGATTGGCCTGCAGAGAATCCTGACCTCAACCCAATAGAACACCTTTGGGATAAATTAGAGCAGAGACTGTGAGCCAGGCCTTCTCATCCAACGTCAGTGCCTGACCTCACAAATGCTCTTCTGGAAGAATGGTGAAACATTCCCATAGACACGCCCCTAAACCTTGTGGGCGGCCCTTTCCCATAGACACACCCCTAAACCCTGTGGGCGGCCTTCCCAGAAGAGGTGAAGCTGTTATAGCTGCAAAGGGGCGGAGCCAACTCAATATTGAACCCATCTGCACTAAGACTGGGGGGGTCATTTAAAGGTCATGTGTGTGTAAAGGCCGGCGTCCCAATACTTTTGGTAATATGGTGTATACAAGTCCAAGCCCTGGTGAAGAGAGACCCCAAAAACGTATTGAAAGTTTGTAAAATGATTTGATTGGTGATTAAAGTTTCCATGGACTTCGGTGTTCTTTATGCCGTCTTCCTGGGTTCTAAGTCTGGGTACCCGGGGTCGGGGTCGGTGGCCCCGGTGAGGTCGGCTCTCGTCATGAAGGGGGCGCTCACCCCATCCTTCTCTATTTTACCAAAAACGTAAAAAAAAAAAAAAAAAAGGTCTCGCCATACAGATTGCCAGTGGCCCCTCCCCCATATTTCAGGTTCTCTTGAACCTCACAAATCGGCCGCATGGGGTAACTCTAAAAAACTTTCCTGACTTCCTGTGCAGCTTTGGCCCCTCCCCCTCCATGTATATATCTGTATACTCGGATGAATTCCCCCGTACGATTTATAACATGAGAAGAAGGCAGATTAATGAGCTCCCTCTGTCCTCCATTTATCATTAACCCCGAAATCTATGCCCCCCGCGCCATTCATCTCCATATTATCACCTCGTTTATCTGGCAATACGGCGCGGCTTCTGGGTGCCGGAGCCGAATGCAGAACGCCGAATTCTCAGGATGTTGTTTCCATGGTAATTTATAATCAGATGTGATGTCATCGCCGTTCAGAAAGCAGCGGCTACAGCTGAGGAATTCTTACTTATTAATACAAAAGTAAAAAGAGGGGCCGATTTAAAGGGGAAATGTCGGCGCGGGGGGAGGAAAGGGGGACCTGACCCGTCACGCCTGGGGGGGAGGAAAAGGGGCACCTGACCCGTCACGCCTGGGGGGGAGGAAAGGGGCACCTGACCCGTCACGCCTGGGGGGGGAGGAAAGGGGCACCTGACCCGTCACGCCTGGGGGGGGGGGGGAAAGGGGCACCTGACCCGTCACGCCTGGGGGGGAGGAAAGGGGCACCTGACCCGTCACGCCTGGGGGGGAGGAAAAGGGGCACCTGACCCGTCACGCCTGGGGGGGAGGAAAGGGGCACCTGACCCGTCACGCCTGGGGGGGAGGAAAGGGGCACCTGACCCGTCACGCCTGGGGGGGGAGGAAAGGGGCACCTGACCCGTCACGCCTGGGGGGGGAGGAAAGGGGCACTTGACCCGTCACGCCTGGGGGGGAGGAAAGGGGCACCTGACCCGTCACGCCTGGGGGGGAGGAAAGGGGCACCTGACCCGTCACGCCTGGGGGGGGGGAGGAAAGGGGCACCTGACCCGTCACGCCTGGGGGGGAGGAAAGGGGCACCTGACCCGTCACGCCTGGGGGGGAGGAAAGGGGCACCTGACCCGTCACGCCTGGGGGGGAGGAAAGGGGCACCTGACCCGTCACGCCTGGGGGGGGAGGAAAGGGGCACCTGACCCGTCACGCCTGGGGGGGAGGAAAGGGGCACCTGACCCGTCACGCCTGGGGGGGAGGAAAAGGGGCACCTGACCCGTCACGCCTGGGGGGGAGGAAAGGGGCACCTGACCCGTCACGCCTGGGGGGGAGGAAAGGGGCACCTGACCCGTCACGCCTGGGGGGGAGGAAAGGGGCACCTGACCCGTCACGCCTGGGGGGGAGGAAAAGGGGCACCTGACCCGTCACGCCTGGGGGGGAGGAAAGGGGCACCTGACCCGTCACGCCTGGGGGGGGAGGAAAGGGGCACCTGACCCGTCACGCCTGGGGGGGGAGGAAAGGGGCACCTGACCCGTCACGCCTGGGGGGGAGGAAAGGGGCACCTGACCCGTCACGCCTGGGGGGGAGGAAAGGGGCACCTGACCCGTCACGCCTGGGGGGGGAGGAAAGGGGCACCTGACCCGTCACGCCTGGGGGGGGAGGAAAGGGGCACCTGACCCGTCACGCCTGGGGGGAGGAAAGGGGCACCTGACCCGTCACGCCTGGGGGGGAGGAAAGGGGCAGCTGACCCGTCACGCCTGGGGGAGGAGAAAAAGGGGCACCTGACCACAGAGGCGGCTCTAGACTTTGTGAGGTCTTAAGAAAAACTTAGACACCAGGGCCCCACCCAAAAAAAATCAAGCAGAGGCAAATTAGGTGGCCGCGAGGCCTTAGGCGACTGCCTAATTAAAGAGCCGCCTCTGCCTGACCGTCACACCTGGGGGAGGAAAGGGGCACCTGACCCGTCACGCCTGGGGGGAGGAAAGGGGCACCGGACCCGTCACGCCTGGGGGGAGGAAAGGGGCACCTGACCCGTCACGCCTGGGGGGAGGAAAGGGGCACCTGACCCGTCACGCCTGGGGGGAGGAAAGGGGCACCTGACCCGTCACGCCTGGGGGGAGGAAAGGGGCACCGGACCCGTCACGCCTGGGGGGAGGAAAGGGGCACCTGACCCGTCACGCCTGGGGGGAGGAAAGGGGCACCTGACCCGTCACGCCTGGGGGGAGGAAAGGGGCACCAGACCCGTCACGCCTGGGGGGAGGAAAGGGGCACCTGACCCGTCACGCCTGGGGGGAGGAAAGGGGCACCTTACCCGTCACACCTGCCATATATGAGGTTAGTAACGGCGTTCTCTTATCTCTTCACAGACCGGAATTATCACCGATGCCAGACTGAAGGACCTGACCCCGCCCATGCCCGTCATCTTCATCAAAGCCATCCCGGTGGACAAACAAGACACCCGCAACGTCTACGCCTGTCCCGTGTATAAAACCCGCCAGAGGGGGCCGACCTACGTCTGGACATTCAACCTGAAGACCAAAGAGAACCCGTCTAAGTGGGTGCTGGCCGGGGTGGCCCTTCTTCTACAGATCTAAACGATCGGAGGACGTTGTGGCCCCGCCCACGACACAGACTTTTCCCGACTACCAAAAGACACTTTGTACCCTCTATTGCACTACGACAATCTGCGACTTCCTGTGTGAAGATTGGGCAGGAGATGCACTGCAGGAGATGCACTACTCCTTCTCTTCTCTTCTCTTATTTATTGTAAGTCTTTCCATTAAAAGTGACTTTGTTCTCTCCGGTGGTCCTCAGAGTTCTTCCATGGGAAAGGGGGCGTCGCCACTCCGGGGAGGTCAGAAAACCCCTCCTCCGGTTTACAAGCCACAGGTGCCGGCAATGAGATAGGAAGAAGTTCTGGACAGCCGCACTCCAAAAATACAGAAGAGCCGACGCGTTTCACACTAAACCAGTGCTTAATCATAGCTATTTAGTAGAAGTCGTTTTGAAGAAATTTTCGAATGAAAGGCAGTGAAATAAGTCCCCTGCAATTCAGTGCTGGAACTGCCCCCCCCCCCCCCCTGAAAAAAGCCTTGGTAACTTGTATGGAAACGCTTAGATCTCCCAATATCTCCCAAAATTGTTCAGGAGCCTCTCTGACTTCATGCCAATCGGATGGATCGTTAGGCAAGACTTCACATTACATAGTGGTGACCGTACAATCAGATTGTAATGTGTGGCCACGCTTTTCACAAACTAGAAACCAAACAATTCACTGACCACCAACATCTAAAAAGGGGCACAAGCCACTGACCACCAACATCTAAAAAGGGGCACAAGCCACTGACCACCAACATCTAAAAAGGGGCACAAGCCACTGACCACCAACATCTAAAAAGGGGGGCACAAGCCACTGACCACCAACATCTAAAAGGGGGGCACAAACCACTGACCACCAACATCTAAAACTGGGGGCACAAGCCACTGACTACCAACATCTAAAAGGGGGGCACAAGCCACTGACCACCAACATCTAAAAGGGGGGCACAAACCACTGACCACCAACATCTAAAAAGGGGCACAAGCCACTGACCACCAACATCTAAAAAGGGGCACAAACCACTGACCACCAACATCTAAAAAGGGGCACAAGCCACTGACCACCAACATCTAAAAGGGGGGCACAAGCCACTGACCACCAACATCTAAAAGGGGCACAAGCCACTGGCCACCAACATCTAAAAAGGGGCACAAGCCACTGACCACCAACATCTAAAAGGGGGGCACAAGCCACTGACCACCAACATCTAAAAGGGGCACAAGCCACTGGCCACCAACATCTAAAAAGGGGCACAAGCCACTGACCACCAACATCTAAAAAGGGGCACAAGCCACTGACCACCAACATCTAAAAGGGGCACAAGCCACTGACCACCAACATCTAAAAGGGGGGGCACAAGCCACTGACCACCAACATCTAAAAGGGGCACAAGCCACTGACCACCAACATCTAAAAAGGGCATAAGCCACTGACCACCAACATCTAAAAGGGGGGCACAAGCCACTGACCACCAACATCTAAAAGGGGCACAAGCCACTGACCACCAACATCTAAAAGGGGGGCACAAGCCACTGACCACCAACATCTAAAAGGGGCACAAGCCACTGACCACCAACATCTAAAAGGGGCACAAGCCACTGACCACCAACATCTAAAAAGGGGCACAAGCCACTGACCACCAACATCTAAAAGGGGGGCACAAGCCACTGACCACCACCAACATCTAAAAGGGGGGGCACAAGCCACTGACCACCAACATCTAAAAGGGGGGGCACAAGCCACTGACCACCAACATCTAAAAGGGGGGGCACAAGCCACTGACCACCAACATCTAAAAGGGGCACAAGCCACTGACCACCAACATCTAAAAGGGGGGCACAAGCCACTGACCACCAACATCTAAAAAGGGCATAAGCCACTGACCACCAACATCTAAAAGGGGGGGCACAAGCCACTGACCACCAACATCTAAAAGGGGCACAAGCCACTGACCACCAACATCTAAAAGGGGCACAAGCCACTGACCACCAACATCTAAAAGGGGCACAAGCCACTGACCACCAACATCTAAAAGGGGCACAAGCCACTGACCACCAACATCTAAAAAGGGGCACAAGCCACTGACCACCAACATCTAAAAGGGGCACACACTGCTGACCACTAACTTTTAAAATGTTACACGCCACTAACCACCGAGATCTAAAGGGACACACACTGACCATTAACATTTAAAGGGGCATTCGCCGCTGACCCCCAACATTTAGGAGGGGGCATCCAACACTGAGCACCAACTTTCAAAAGGGTACATGCCCCCTAACATTTCAGAGGGACACACCCTGCTAACCACTAACATTTAAGGGGGCACACAGGACCAATCCAGGGCGGGTGCACAGGGTGCACCATGCCCTGGCACTGCAAGCTGCTGCAAAGGGTGGGGCGCCGAAGCTGTGGCACTCGTTCACTTGACTGCACTGGTTGCTAGAATCGCCGGCCACCCAGTGCCCCGGCCCCCCCCAACATTCAGAGTGTGCAGCCTCTGCGGCTAGTAAACTAGCCCCACCCACCTCTGCCAAGTTCTTCAGACAGCGGAGCAAATCGGAAGAGAGCTGCCAGCCTGATCCTGCCTTGCTGTGAGTGACTGCACCAGGCCACCAGCATAGCACCTGACCCTCAGCCTCACCCTAACCCTGTAAGTAAGTTGTGCCCATCAAATGCAGCCTCTGTGCCCATCAAACGCAGCCACTGTGCCCATCAAATGTAACCACTGTGCCCATCAAATGCAGCCACTGTGTCCCATCAAATGCCCCCACTGTGCCCCATCAAATGCCCCCACTGTGCCCATCAAATGCAGCCTCTGTGCCCCATCAAATGCCCCCACTGTGCCCATCAAATGCAGCTACTGTGCCCCATCAAATGCCCCCACTGTGCCCCATCAAATGCCCCCACTGTGCCCATCAAATGCAGCCACTGTGCCCCATCAAATGCCCCCACTGTGCCCATCAAATGCAGCCACTGTGCCCCATCAAATGCCCCCACTGTGCCCCATCAAATGCCCCCACTGTGCCCATCAAATGCAGCCTCTGTGCCCCATCAAATGCCCCCACTGTGCCCATCAAATGCAGCTACTGTGCCCCATCAAATGCCCCCACTGTGCCCCATCAAATGCCCCCACAATGCAGCCACTGTGCCCCATCAAATGCCCCCACTGTGCCCATCAAATGCAGCCACTGTGTCCCATCAAATGCCCCCACTGTGCCCCATCAAATGCCCCCACTGTGCCCATCAAATGCAGCCTCTGTGCCCCATCAAATGCCCCCACTGTGCCCATCAAATGCCCCCACTGTGCCCATCAAATGCCCCCACTGTGCCCATCAAATGCAGCTTCTGTGCCCATCAAACACAGCCACTGTGCTATCAAATGACGCCACTGTGCCCCATCAAATGCAGCCTCAGTGCCCATTAAATGCCCCCACTGTGACCATAAAACACAGCCTCTGTGCCCCAAATGCCCCCACTGTGCCCATCAAATGCAACCTCGATGTGCCCCCCCTGCCAAAGGGAAGGAGTTAGTAAGATGACCATTCCCACGTGGGGGCACCAGAAGTATTTCTGCACTTGGGTGCCTGTGTCCCTATGATCGGCCCTGGGGCCACACACCGCTGACCACCAACATTTAAAAGGCGCAGTAATCACCAACCACCACAAGGGGGACACTAAATCACGACCACTGAAATCTACAAGCCGCCTTGTGCTCCCCACAGTGCCGACCTCTTTGCACATAACGACCCGAAAACCTCAATCCCCCCCCCCCTCCTCTGTACCCCACTCAGCCCCAATGCAAGCAGTGGGAGGAGTTCTGCAAATATCAAAATGCCTTGATAGGTGGATGTCAGACTGGAGGAGGGGCGTTCCCAGCCAGGGCGGGGCCAGGGATAGTTAGGTTGAGGAGGACAGTAGATGACTCTGGATGTCCTCCAGCCAAAAAATAGGGAGGGGCTCTATCTGATTCTCTGCAGCTTCTAATGCACATTGTGAGAAGCCCACAGTG
Source organism: Rana kukunoris (assembly GCA_029574335.1). Classification (NCBI taxonomy): domain Eukaryota; kingdom Metazoa; phylum Chordata; class Amphibia; order Anura; family Ranidae; genus Rana; species Rana kukunoris. Next base: position 58,223 of record JAJQKJ010002827.1, on the reverse strand, counting down.
TGCAGAGAAAGTCGGGGGAGGAGGCGGGACAACTGTGCGAGGCTGGAGGTCAGCGCCACGCTCTGGAATGGGGTACGGGGGGGGGATGGGCGACGACTTCTACTACATTGTTTATATTTTATTACAAGTTCTTAATTTCAGAAATTCTCTAATCAGCGATATTAATTCCCGCCCCTCCCCCCTCCCCCCATAACATTTCACACTCGGCTACGACCAAACCCAACGCCAGCGCTCCGCGTTCCGCTGGAGAGAAAAAATACAGGAAAAAGTCGCCCTGACATTTTTGGAACATTAATATCACACAATAAATGTCACTTAACTCTTCCCCTCCATTATCCGGAACCATTACTCAGCGCATTCCGCCGCCGTACGCCAGGGCGGCGAGTCAGGCGTTCCGTGAAATGTTCCGGCTCTCAGGATAATCCAATTGACATTTCAAGTCCGGAAAACCTAAAATTACAAAAAAAAGAAATTCAAAAACAGTCACAGGGGGAGGGGAGACGCAAAACCACACTGCAGACCCCCAACATTGAAGGGGGCGCACACTGCGGACCACCAACATTTAAGGGGGCGCACACTGCGGACCACCAACATTGAAGGGGGCGCACACTGCGGACAACCAACATTGAAGGGGGCGCACACTGCGGACAACCAACATTGAAGGGGGCGCACACTGCGGACAACCAACATTGAAGGGGGCGCACACTGCGGACAACCAACATTGAAGGGGGCGCACACTGCGGACCACCAACATTTGAGGGGGCACACACTGCGGACAACCAACATTGAAGGGGGCACACACTGCGGACCACCAACATTTAAGGGGGCACACACTGCGGACAACCAACATTTAAGGGGGCACACACTGCGGACAACCAACATTGAAGGGGGCGCACACTGCGGACAACCAACATTGAAGGGGGCGCACACTGCGGACAACCAACATTGAAGGGGGCGCACACTGCGGACAACCAACATTGAAGGGGGCACACACTGCGGACAACCAACATTTAAGGGGGCACACACTGCGGACCACCAACATTGAAGGGGGCACACACTGCAGACAACCAACATTGAAGGGGGCACACACTGCAGACCCCCAACATTGAAGGGGCGCACACTGCGGACAACCAACATTGAAGGGGGCGCACACTGCGGACAACCAACATTGAAGGGGGCGCACACTGCGGACCACCAACATTGAAGGGGGCGCACACTGCAGACAACCAACATTGAAGGGGGCGCACACTGCGGACAACCAACATTGAAGGGGGCACACACTGCGGACCACCAACATTGAAGGGGGCGCACACTGCGGACAACCAACATTGAAGGGGGCGCACACTGCGGACAACCAACATTGAAGGGGGCGCACACTGCGGACCACCAACATTGAAGGGGCGCACACTGCGGACAACCAAATTGAAGGGGGCGCACACTGCGGACAACCAACATTGAAGGGCGCACACTGCGGACAACCAACATTGAAGGGGGCGCACACTGCGGACCACCAACATTGAAGGGGCGCACACTGCGGACAACCAACATTGAAGGGGGCGCACACTGCGGACCACCAACATTGAAGGGGCGCACACTGCGGACAACCAACATTGAAGGGGCGCACACTGCGGACAACCAACATTGAAGGGGCGCACACTGCGGACAACCAACATTGAAGGGGGCACACACTGCGGACAACCAACATTGAAGGGGCGCACACTGCGGACAACCAACATTGAAGGGGGCGCACACTGCGGACCACCAACATTGAAGGGGCGCACACTGCGGACAACCAACATTGAAGGGGGCGCACACTGCGGACAACCAACATTGAAGGGGGCGCACACTGCGGACCACCAACATTGAAGGGGGCGCACACTGCGGACCACCAACATTGAAGGGGGCGCACACTGCGGACAACCAACATTGAAGGGGGCGCACACTGCGGACAACCAACATTGAAGGGGGCACACACTGCGGACCACCAACATTGAAGGGGGCGCACACTGCGGACCACCAACATTGAAGGGGGCGCACACTGCGGACAACCAACATTGAAGGGGGCGCACACTGCGGACAACCAACATTGAAGGGGGCACACACTGCGGACCACCAACATTGAAGGGGTGCACACTGCGGACCACCAACATTGAAGGGGCACACACTGCGGACAACCAACATTGAAGGGGGCGCACACTGCGGACAACCAACATTGAAGGGGGCGCACACTGCGGACAACCAACATTGAAGGGGGCACACACTGCGGACAACCAACATTTAAGGGGGCACACACTGCGGACCACCAACATTGAAGGGGGCACACACTGCAGACAACCAACATTGAAGGGGGCACACACTGCAGACCCCCAACATTGAAGGGGCGCACACTGCGGACAACCAACATTGAAGGGGGCGCACACTGCGGACAACCAACATTGAAGGGGGCGCACACTGCGGACCACCAACATTGAAGGGGGCGCACACTGCAGACAACCAACATTGAAGGGGGCGCACACTGCGGACAACCAACATTGAAGGGGGCACACACTGCGGACCACCAACATTGAAGGGGGCGCACACTGCGGACAACCAACATTGAAGGGGGCGCACACTGCGGACAACCAACATTGAAGGGGGCGCACACTGCGGACCACCAACATTGAAGGGGCGCACACTGCGGACAACCAACATTGAAGGGGGCGCACACTGCGGACAACCAACATTGAAGGGCGCACACTGCGGACAACCAACATTGAAGGGGGCGCACACTGCGGACCACCAACATTGAAGGGGCGCACACTGCGGACAACCAACATTGAAGGGGGCGCACACTGCGGACCACCAACATTGAAGGGGCGCACACTGCGGACAACCAACATTGAAGGGGGCGCACACTGCGGACCACCAACATTGAAGGGGCGCACACTGCGGACAACCAACATTGAAGGGGCGCACACTGCGGACAACCAACATTGAAGGGGGCACACACTGCGGACAACCAACATTGAAGGGGCGCACACTGCGGACAACCAACATTGAAGGGGGCGCACACTGCGGACAACCAACATTGAAGGGGGCGCACACTGCGGACCACCAACATTGAAGGGGGCGCACACTGCGGACCACCAACATTGAAGGGGGCGCACACTGCGGACAACCAACATTGAAGGGGGCGCACACTGCGGACAACCAACATTGAAGGGGGCACACACTGCGGACCACCAACATTGAAGGGGGCGCACACTGCGGACCACCAACATTGAAGGGGGCGCACACTGCGGACAACCAACATTGAAGGGGGCGCACACTGCGGACAACCAACATTGAAGGGGGCACACACTGCGGACCACCAACATTGAAGGGGGCGCACACTGCGGACAACCAACATTGAAGGGGGCGCACACTGCGGACAACCAACATTGAAGGTGGCGCACACTGCGGACCACCAACATTGAAGGGGGCACACACTGCGGACCACCAACATTGAAGGGGCGCACACTGCGGACAACCAACATTGAAGGGGGCACACACTGCGGACCACCAACATTGAAGGGGGCGCACACTGCGGACCACCAACATTGAAGGGGCGCACACTGCGGACAACCAACATTGAAGGGGGCGCACACTGCGGACCACCAACATTGAAGGGGCGCACACTGCGGACAACCAACATTGAAGGGGGCACACACTGCGGACAACCAACATTGAAGGGGGCGCACACTGCGGACAACCAACATTGAAGGGGGCGCACACTGCGGACCACCAACATTGAAGGGGGCACACACTGCGGACCACCAACATTGAAGGGGCGCACACTGCGGACAACCAACATTGAAGGGGGCGCACACTGCGAACAACCAACATTGAAGGGGGCACACACTGCGGACCACCAACATTGAAGGGGGTGCACACTGCGGACCTCCAACATTTAAGGGGGCGCACACTGCGGACAACCAACATTGAAGGGGGCACACACTGCGGACCACCAACATTGAAGGGGGCGCACACTGCGGACAACCAACATTTAAGGGGGCGCACACTGCGGACAACCAACATTTAAGGGGGCGCACACTGCGGACAACCAACATTGAAGGGGGCACACACTGCGGACCACCAACATTGAAGGGGGCACACACTGCGGACCACCAGCATTAAAGGGGGCACACACACTGCAGACCCCCAACATTGAAGGGGGCACACACTGCGGACCACCAACATTTAAGGGGGCACACACTGCGGACCACCAACATTGAAGGGGCGCACACTGCGGACAACCAACATTGAAGGGGGCACACACTGCGGACCACCAACATTGAAGGGGGCGCACACTGCGGACAACCAACATTGAAGGGGGCGCACACTGCGGACAACCAACATTGAAGGGGGCACACACTGCGGACCACCAACATTGAAGGGGGCGCACACTGCGGACAACCAACATTTAAGGGGGCACACACTGCGGACAACCAACATTGAAGGGGGCGCACACTGCGGACAACCAACATTGAAGGGGGTGCACACTGCGGACAACCAACATTGAAGGGGCGCACACTGCGGACCCCCAACATTGAAGGGGGCACACACTGCGGACCTCCAACATTTAAGGGGGAGCACACAGCGGACCACCAACATTTAAGGGGGCACACTGCAGACCCCCAACATTGAAGGGGGCACACACTGCGGACCACCAACATTGAAGGGGGCACACACTGCGGACCACCAACATTGAAGGGGGCACACACTGCGGACCTCCAACATTTAAGGGGGAGCACACAGCGGACCACCAACATTTAAGGGGGCACACACTGCGGACCCCCAACATTTAAGTGGGCACACACTGCGGACCTCCAACATTTAAGGGGGCGCACACTGCGGACCACCAACATTTAAGGGGCGCACACTGCGGACCCCCAACATTGAAGGGGGAGCACACTGCAGACCACCAACATTTAAGGGGGCACACACTGCGGACCCGCATCATTTAAGGGGGCTCACACTGCGGACCTCCAACATTGAAGGGGGTGCACACTGCGGACCCCCAACATTTAAGGGGGCACACACTACGGACCCCCAACATTTAAGGGGGCGCACACTGCGGACAACCAACATTTAAGGTGCGCACACTGCGGACCCCCAACATGTAAGGGGGCGTCCACAAGGTTTAGGGGTGTGTCTGTGGGAAGGCCATCCACAAGGTTTAGGGGTGTGTCTATGGGAAGATCCATCCTCCAGGTGGCCATATTGTATTTCTGGGGGGGGGGGGGGTGTTCTGTATACTATCTGTGTATAGAGCGCCCCCAGGTGGCCATATTGTATTCCTGGGGGGGGGTTCCTGTATACTATCTGTGTATAGAGCGCCCCCAGGTGGCCATATTGTATTTCTGGGGGTGGGGGGGGTTCCTGTATACTATTTGTGTATAGAGCGCCCCCAGGTGGCCATATTGTATTCCTGGGGGGGGTTCCTGTATACTATCTGTGTATAGAGCGCCCCCAGGTGGCCATATTGTATTTCTGGGGGTGGGGGGGGTTCCTGTATACTATCTGTGTATAGAGCGCCCCCAGGTGGCCATATTGTATTTCTGGGGGGGGGGGGGTTCCTGTATACTATCTGTGTATAGAGCGCCCCCAGGTGGCCATATTGTATTTCTGGGGCTTTAGAATAAATCTTGCTGCGATTTTGGGAATGCGGGTCGAAACGCGTTGATCAGAGAATGGCTCCGATGTGAACGGCGCCGCGCTCAGTCGTCTCGCACAAAACTTCTCTTTTTTGACTTTCTGACTTTTTCTTCGCTGAAACTTTTCCTCCAACTTTTTCAAAACCCAAGAAAATAAAAAAAATAATCCTTTTGGCGGCGGCGGCGGCAGATTGTGTGGGCGCTCCGCACGCGGCGCTTTAATCTCCAGCAATTAGACTTTGGCTAATTGGGGCTCGGCGGTAACGTTCTGCGACTTCTCATTAATACCTCGCGCCTCGCCGCCGCCGCCGCCACACAGACAGGTGTTGAGGGGAAGAAACTTTCACATCCTTTTTCAGAAACTCAAAAAAATAAATAAAACATTTTTCTCTTTTTTTTGTTGTGATGCAAAATAAACAAATCGGCGGCGTGTTTGCGATTTCCCCGGAGACGCTGATTAGGGGAAGGAACATCTGTCTCCAGAAATCTACAAATAACAGAAGAGACTTCGGAGGAACTTTCGCTTCTCTTTGGGAATTTCTTCAGTCTCTTTGTCACGCCGAGTCGCCACCGCCGGGATTTCTTGGCTCCCAGGACACAATGATTTGCATGGCCCCGCCCACTTTCACCGTGTGGAGGAAAATGCTGGGCTTTGTAGTCGCTCAAAGCCCAGCGCCTCTCCTCTATTCACTCCTCATCCCCTCAATGGATCCTGCGGGACCACCCCCCCCCCCCCCCAGAATTGGATCAGAGGAGTGATTTGGGGAATTTCTCATTGTTTGATGTTTGTCTTTAACTTTTCCTTGCTAAACAGAAAAATCCGACACATAATGAGCAATCCCGACAATGCACGGGCAACAAACGGGCAATCCCGACAATGCACTGGCAACAAAGGGGCAATCCCGACAATGCATGGGCAACAAACGGGCAATCCCGACAATGCACGGGCAACAAACGGGCAATCCCGACAATGCACGGGCAACAAACGGGCAATCCCGACAATGCACGGGCAACAAACGGGCAATCCCGACAATGCACGGGCAACAAACGGGCAATCCCGACAATGCACGGGCAACAAACGGGCAATCCCGACAATGCACGGGCAACAAAGGGGCAATCCCGACAATGCACGGGCAACAAACGGGCAATCCCGACAATGCATGGGCAACAAACGGGCAATCCCGACAATGCATGGGCAACAAACGGGCAATCCCGACAATGCATGGGCAACAAACGGGCAACAAACGGGCAATCCCGACAATGCACGGGCAACAAACAGGCAATCCCGACAATGCATGGGCAACAAACGGGCAATCCCGACAATGCATGGGCAACAAACGGGCAATCCCGACAATGCATGGGCAACAAACGGGCAATCCCGACAATGCATGGGCAACAAACGGGCAATCCCGACAATGCACGGGCAACAAACGGGCAATCCCGACAATGCACGGGCAACAAACGGGCAATCCCGACAATGCATGGGCAACAAACGGGCAATCCCGACAATGCACGGGCAACAAACGGGCAATCCCGACAATGCACGGGCAACAAACGGGCAATCCCGACAATGCACGGGCAACAAACGGGCAATCCCGACAATGCACGGGCAACAAACGGGCAATCCCGACAATGCACGGGCAACAAACGGGCAATCCCGACAATGCACGGGCAACAAACGGGCAATCCCGACAATGCACGGGCAACAAACGGGCAATCCCGACAATGCATGGGCAACAAACGGGCAATCCCGACAATGCATGGGCAACAAACGGGCAATCCCGACAATGCATGGGCAACAAACGGGCAACAAACGGGCAATCCCGACAATGCACGGGCAACAAACAGGCAATCCCGACAATGCATGGGCAACAAACGGGCAATCCCGACAATGCACGGGCAACAAACGGGCAATCCCGACAATGCACGGGCAACAAACGGGCAATCCCGACAATGCATGGGCAACAAACGGGCAATCCCGACAATGCACGGGCAACAAACGGGCAATCCCGACAATGCACGGGCAACAAACGGGCAACATATGGACAATCTTCACAATGCATGGGCAATCCCGACAACAATTAGCCTTTCTTTGTCAGCATTGCCCAAAAATGTTGCAGAAATTTTGGCAAAACTGAAGGTCCTCACTGAGTGTCACTCCTCCCGACTCTGGAACCTCCCCATTCTTTTACGGGACACTTGTACTGAGAATTACACCAGCAGCCATCGCTGACCTCCCTCTGAAAATGCCAACCGCCTGGCTGCCCCGCACCTCCTCTGCCTCCTCATCCCACGTGTCATCAAACCACAACGCGCATGTTACGCTCCGCCGCACGTTGTCGCATTTTCCTCAGACTGCTGTGTCCGTCGCAAACGTTCGATTTATCCGCTGCGAACGATCGGCGACTGAACGTGCCTGGAATCTCCCCAAATCTAAAATTCGAATAGTTTACATTTTATCGGCGGCTTCGGTTTTTTTTTCTACCGAAAAATCCGGCAAAACACAGTAAAGTACCGAAAAATAAATAATTAGAAATAAATATTAGTTTACACCGCGCGTTTTTCACCTCCCCGCCGCTCGGTTATCATTTCCCCGCCGCTCAGTTGCCATCTCCCCGCCGCTCGGTTTTCACCTCCTCGCCGCTCGGTTTTCACCTCCCCGCCGCGCGGTTTTCATCTCCCCGCCGCTCGGTTGCCATCTCCCCGCCGATCGGTTATCATTTCCCCGCCGCTCCGTTGCCATCTCCCCGCCGCTCGTTTTTCACCTCCCCGCCGCTGGGTTTTTATCTCCCCGCCGCTCGTTTTTCACCTCCCCGCCGCTCGGTTTTTATCTCCCCGCCGCTCGGTTATCATTTCCCCGCCGCTCAGTTGCCATCTCCCCGCCGCTCGGTTTTCACCTCCTCGCCGCTCGGTTTTCACCTCCCCGCCGCGCGGTTTTCATCTCCCCGCCGCTCGGTTGCCATCTCCCCGCCGATCGGTTATCATTTCCCCGCCGCTCCGTTGCCATCTCCCCGCCGCTCGGTTTTCACCTCCCCGCCGCTCGGTTTTCACCTCCCCGCCGTTCGGTTTTCACCTCCCCGCCGCTCGGTTTTCACCTCCCCGCCGCTCGGTTTTCACCTCCCCGCCGCTCGTTTTTCACCTCCCCGCCGCTCGTTTTTCACCTCCCCGCCGCTCGGTTTTCACCTCCCCGCCGCACGTTTTTCATCTCCCCGCTGCTCGTTTTTCACCTCCTCGCCGCTCGGTTTTCACCTCCCCGCCGCGTGGTTTTCATCTCTCCCCGCCGCGCGGTTCTCATCTCCCCGCCGCGCGGTTCTTATCTCCCCGCCGCTCGTTTTTCACCTCCCCGCCGCTCGATTTTCACCTCCCCGCCGCTCGGTTTTCACCTCCCCGCCGCTCGGTTTTCACCTCCCCGCCGCTCGTTTTTCACCTCCCCGCCGCTCGATTTTCACCTCCCCGCCGCTCGTTTTTCACCTCCCCGCCGCACGGTTTTCACCTCCCCGCCGCACGATTTTCACCTCCCCGCCGCGCGGTTTTCATCTCTCCCCGCCGCACGGTTCTCACCTCCCCGCCGCTCGTTTTTCACCTCCCCGCCGCTCGTTTTTCACCTCCCCGCCGCACGGTTTTCACCTCCCCGCCGCACGATTTTCACCTCCCCGCCGCGCGGTTTTCATCTCTCCCCGCCGCGCGGTTCTCACCTCCCCGCCGCTCGATTTTCACCTCCCCGCCGCTCGTTTTTCACCTCCCCGCCGCACGGTTTTCATCTCCCCGCCGCACGTTTTTCATCTCCCCGCGGCTCGATTTTCACCTCCTCGCCGCTCGGTTTTCACCTCCCCGCCGCGCGGTTTTCATCTCTCCCCGCCGCGCGGTTCTCATCTCCCCGCCGCGCGGTTCTCATCTCCCCGCCGCTCGATTTTCACCTCCCCGCCGCTCGGTTTTCACCTCCCCGCCGCTCGGTTTTCACCTCCCCGCCGCTCGTTTTTCACCTCCCCGCCGCTCGATTTTCACCTCCCCGCCGCTCGTTTTTCACCTCCCCGCCGCACGGTTTTCACCTCCCCGCCGCACGATTTTCACCTCCCCGCCGCGCGGTTTTCATCTCTCCCCGCCGCGCGGTTCTCACCTCCCCGCCGCTCGTTTTTCACCTCCCCGCCGCTCGTTTTTCACCTCCCCGCCGCACGGTTTTCACCTCCCCGCCGCACGATTTTCACCTCCCCGCCGCGCGGTTTTCATCTCTCCCCGCCGCGCGGTTCTCACCTCCCCGCCGCTCGATTTTCACCTCCCCGCCGCTCGTTTTTCACCTCCCCGCCGCACGGTTTTCATCTCCCCGCCGCACGTTTTTCATCTCCCCGCGGCTCGATTTTCACCTCCTCGCCGCTCGGTTTTCACCTCCCCGCCGCGCGGTTTTCATCTCTCCCCGCCGCGCGGTTCTCATCTCCCCGCCGCGCGGTTCTCATCTCCCCGCCGCTCGTTTTTCACCTCCCCGCCGCTCGGTTTTCACCTCCCCGCCGCTCGGTTTTCACCTCCCCGCCGCTCGGTTTTCACCTCCCCGCCGCGGGGTTTTCATCTCTCCCCGCCGCGCGGTTCTCATCTCCCCGAGACGCAGCGCTGAACAAATCTAAAATTGTTTTTCAGTCCAATAAATCCTTTATTTGTCCTCAGATAGCCGCGTCATCGGCGGCGGCACCTGCGCCGGTTATCCGAAGTGTCAAGGCGCCTCGCCGGGGCGCGATGGGAGACGGCGCCGAGCGCGATTCGCGTGTCACCCGCAATATGTCTCTATATTATAAGCGGCTCGTTTCCAGCGCTGACACAATCGAGCTCGTCCAAATCTGTGCCGTCCCGCCGTAACCGCCGCCGCGTTAAATAAGATACGCGCTCCTCTAATTCCCCCCTCCCCCCACCTTTCTCTGCCTCCCCCTTTATTGCATTTACTCTGAGTGAAGTTTGTAATCTGCGGCGCTGACAGTGAATTATGCGCCGGCCGCGAGACGAACGTTCGGCGAGATGGATTTGTTTATTTACAGGCGACGGAGCGCCCCGCCGCGTCTTTACAATTTGCTCTCCGTCCCAGGCGGGCGGGGGAGGGGGGGGCAGCAATCTGATGAGTCCATCCAGCGGCGACACGGCGAGTGGCGGAGATAATCGCGGATCGATCGGTCAGATGCGGGTGTCAGTAACTTTACACGTCCGAACGAATAAATCCCCGACCCGCCACAATATACAGAACAAAAGCTCCGCCCATTACCAATAAAAATCCATCCGAAGCTCCAGCCAGAGACTCCGCCTGGAAAGCCTGGAAGCTGATTGGCTCCTAGGCCAAGCTGCTCTGTTCACATCTCCGCGTTCAAAATCGAGGGCGGCAATTCCCGGTGCGTTGCTTGTCGATTTCAATAGCACCCCAAAACGTGGCGTAAAAAACAGAACAGACTAGAATAGAAAAAATAAAATAATATAATAAAATCTAATGGAAAATAAAAAGAATAGAATAAAATATAGAAAATAATGGATTAAAATTAAATAGAAAGAATGTAGCCATCTTCTGAAATTTGAAAGAATAAAATAAAATAGAAAAAAAAAGAGTAAAACAGAACAGAATAGAAAAAAAAAAAGAAAATATGGAATGGAAAATAGAGGGATAGAAAAAAAAGAATAGAAGAGAATATAATTAAAAAAATAGAAGAGAATAGAATATGAAATAAAATATTTTAAGAAATAGAATATAATATAAAAAACTAGAATAGAAAAGGATAGAATAGATTTTTTTTGAATATAGCCTTCTTCCGAAAAGAATAAAATAGAAAAGAAGAGAGTAAAAAACAGAAAAGAATAAAAAATAAAATAGAATAGAAAATAAAATAATATAATAAAATTGAATAAAAAATAAAGGAATAGAATAAAAAAAAGAATAGAAGAGAATATGATAAAACCTTTTAATAAAATAGAAAATGAAATAAAATAGAAAAAAATAAAATAGAAAATAGAAAAAAACAGAATAGAATAGAAAAATAGAAAGAATATAGCCGCCTTCCGAAATATGATTTTAGAAAAGAATAGAATAAAATAGAAAATAATAGAGAAAAACAGAACAGAATAAAAAATAAAATAGAATAGAAAATAAAAGAATAGAATAAAACTGAATAAAAAATAAAGGGATAGAATAAAAAAGAATAGAAGAGAATAGAATAAAGCATTTAATAGAATAGAATATGAAAAAAATAGAATAAATAAATAAATAGAAAATATAAAAAAACAGAATAGAAAAGAATAGAATAAAAAAATAGAAAGAATATAGCCGCCTTCCAAAATATGATTTTTTAGAAAAGAATAGAATAAAATAGAAAATAATAGAGAAAAACAGAACAGAATAAAAAAATTAATAGAATAGAAAATAAAACAATAGAATAAAACTGAATAAAAAATAAAGGGATAGAATAAAAAAGAATAGAAGAGAATAGAATAAAGCATTTAATAGAATAGAAAATGAAATAAAATAGAAAAAAATAAAATAGAAAATAGAAAAAAACAGAATAGAATAAAAAAATAGAAAGAATATAGCCGCCTTCCGAAATATGATTTTCAAAAAGAATAGAATAAAATAGAAAATAATAGAGTAAAACAGAGCAGAATAAAAAATAAAATAGAATAGAAAATAAAAGAATAGAATAAAATTGAATAAAAAATAAAGGGATAGAATAAAAAAGAATAGAAGAGGTGAAAATAAAACATTTAATAGAATAGAAAATTAAATGAAATAGAATAAAATTAAATAGAAAAAAACAGAATAGAAAAGAATAGAATAAAAAAATAGAAAGAATATAACTGCCTTCCAAAATATGATTTTAGAAAAGAATAGAATAAAATATAAAATAACAGAACACAATCAAAAATAAAATATAATAAATAGAATAGAAAATAAAGGAATAGAATAGAAAATAAAAAAAATAATAAAATTAAACGGAAAATAAAATGATAGAATAAAAAAGAACAGAAGGGAACAGAATAAAAGATTAAATAGGATAGAATATGAAAGAATAAAATATATAAAAAAAATGAATATAAAAGACTAGACTATCATAGAAATGACTCAAATAGAATAGAAAAAAAATAAAAATCTATAGCCATCTTTGGAAATATGATTTTCAGTAGAATAAAATAGAATAGAAAATAAAGTAATATAGTAGAAAATAAAGGGATAGAATAAAAAAAGAATATAAGGAAACAAAATAAAAAATAGAATATGAAAGAATAAAATAGAAAAACAATAGAAAATAATATAAAACACTAGAATAGAATAGAACATTGTAAAAGAATATAGTCGTCTTCTGAAAAAAGATTTTCGAATAGAATTAAATAGAAAAGAATAGAGTAAAACAGAACAGAATATAAAATAAAGGAATGGAATAGAAAAAAATAGAATAGAAACAGAATAAAATTAAAAAGAATAGAGTATAAAAGATCAGAATAGAATATAAAATAAAATAATATAATAGAAAAAATAGAATAGAAAAAAATTGATTATAATAGAATAGAGAAAAGAAAATAGAGAGAATAGAACGTCTTCTGAAATCTGAATTTCGAATAGAACAGAAGCCGCTCTTCTTCTTCACAATGGATTCGGATCGATTTGATTGGAAAAAATAGAATTCGGTGGAAAATGAATAAAACACAATGAAGGGAGTTTCAGGTTGGGGGGGCGGAGCCGGGCCGCGGTTGGCTTGTAGCGGGACAGATCGTCTCTCATTGGTTCCCCCGAGTTCTCAGTTTTCTTGGGAATATTTTGGGGTTCATTGAAATATAAATATCTTCCTGAAGAGAGAAGGTGACAACGCTCTGCGCCCGGGGCCGATCCCGACCTCCCTGGGGCCCTAAGCAAAATGACATCCTACATTAAAGTGAGAGGCGGGGGGGTGTGCTGACTTCTTGCCTCTTCTCCCATGCAGCCAGCGAGTTGAGAAGCGGGGTGAGGGGCCAAAAATGACTTCTCACCAGGCGGGGGGCCCTCCGAAGCTTTACAGACCCAAAGCGGCTCTCATAGTGAGCCTATAGAGCGGATCAACCCTGTCTGCGCCCGGCTCCCAATAGTGCCCGGTGTGGTCATCCCGCCACAGGAAACACGACCCCTCCCTCCTTCCTCCTCCCTCCTCCCTCCTCCCTCCTCCCTCCTCCCCCCCTCCTCCCTCCTTCCTCCTCCCTCCTCCCTCCTTCCCCCTCCCTCCTCCCTCCTCCCTCCTTCCCCCTCCCTCCTCCCTCCTCCCTCCTTCCTCCTCCCTCCTCCCTTCTTCCTCCTCCCTCCTCCCTCCTCCTCCCTCCTCCCCCCTCCTCCCTCCTTCCTCCTCCCTCCTCCCTCCTTCCCCCTCCCTCCTCCCTCCTTCCTCCTCCCTCCTCCCTCCTTCCTCCTCCCTCCTCCCTTCTTCCTCCTCCCTCCTCCCTCCTCCCTCCTCCCCCTCCCTCCTCCCCCCCCTCCTCCCTCCTTCCTCCTCCCTCCTCCCTCCTTCCCCCTCCCTCCTCCCTCCTTCCTCCTCCCTCCTCCCTTCTTCCTCCTCCCTCCTCCCTCCTCCTCCCTCCTCCCCCCTCCTCCCTCCTCCCCCCTCCCTCCTCCAGGCACCGAGCGTTCATGGCGGGGAACTCCACACTGAAATGGACTTTCTGCCTCTCAATGGAAAGCCCAACATTTCTGGGATCTTCACACACAACCGTCTCTCGGGGAAAAGAGAAAATATCCAGTGAGCGGCGGCTGCGTGGAAGGAAAATTCCTTGTTGAGGTGAGAGGAGAAGGAGGGGCAGGCTGGTTCCAGGTGATAGAAAGGCAACAGGAACTGAAGGCACGCCCCAAAAACATGTCATCGTTGTACAGAGGGGGCGTGTCCAGGACATCCCGTCCTCCCGCTGGGATCCTCCCCTATCCCAGCACCCGACAATCCTGCCATAATCACCGCGGCGTTGCCGAGTCCACAGAGGAGGTCGGGAGAAGGAGCCGTCATAAAGAAAAAAAATAAAAATCAGTGTGGCAATGTTTATCAACAACGTCGCTCAGACGGGAATACAGAAAGATACAAAGAAACATTGTTACATCTGTAACTTTCTCATCAACAAATCAAAGGGATGAATTTCAATCTGTAGATGAAAAGAGTGACAGCAAAAAAATATATTATTCTAATTCACCACGCCAAGGACCCCCTCACACCGATATACCTCGGCAGAAGGGCACAGGTGGGCACGGGCACCTACCCTTGAATGAATGAAAACTTGTATAGCGCGGCACATGTGAACTGAATCGCCTCTGGGCGCTCGTTGTTCCCGTCTCCTTTGATACCATTACGTGATTCCCTAAGCCCAGCCGTGGGGTCGCGAGCGCGCCGAAGCTCCGTGACTGCGTCCGCGGGACCTGATTGCCGCCGGAGTCCCACGATCGGTCCCCGGAGCTGAAGAACGGGGAGAGGTGAGTCTAAACCTTCCCCGTTCTTCTCTGTGGCAGTGTCAGTGATCGTCTGTTCCCTGATATTGGGAAACAAGATCAGTGACGTCACAAGTCCAGCCCCGCCCCCTACAGTTAGAAACACAGATGAGGTCACACTTAACCCCCACAGCACCCCCTAGTGGTAACTCCCAAACTGCAGTTGTCATTTTCACAGTAACCAGTGCATTTTTATAGCACTTTTTGCTGTGAAAATGTCAATGGTCCCAAAAATGTGTCCGATGTGTCCGCCATAATGTCGCAGTCACGAAAAAAGTCACTGATCGCCGCCATTAGTAGTAAAAACATTTTTTTAATAAAAATGCAATAAAACTATCCCCTATTTTGTAGACACTATGGGCCAGATTCAGTAAGGAGTTTCGCGGCGTATCTCTAGATAAGCCGCGTAACTTCTAACGTACGCCGTCGTATCTGTTTTCCGTATTCAGAAAACAAGATACTCCGGGATGGAGTTCAGATACGAGCGGCGTCATTGTATTTCACCGTCGTATCGGAACTGCAATTTTAAAATGGCCGCTGATTTACGCCGAGAATATGTAAATCAGCGAGATACGCCAATTCACAAACATACGCGGGCCCGACGCAGTGACTGTACGCCGTTTCCGTAAGGGGGTTCCCAGCGTAAAGGTAAAGCACCGAAAAGCAGGCGCATCCTATGTTGAGTATGGACGTCGTGACCGCGTCGTATTGGACGTAAGTTACGTCGTTTGCGTAAGTCGATTCAGAATGGGGCTGGCGTAAGTTACGTTTACGTCGCTTTCATTGACAAGTAGTGACGAGATTTGGAGCATGCGCACTGTTTTTTTTTTCTATGGCCGGCGTATGCGCAGTACGTTCGGCGCGTGGGCGTGCCTAATTTAAATAGGAGACGCCCCCTACCGGCCTATTTGGACTTAGGCCGCCGAATTTACGCTACGCCGCCACAACTTTACACGCAAGTGCTTTGTGAATACGGCGGCGGCGTAACGTAAATAAGAAAAGCCGCCGTTACTTTAGGCCGTCCTACCTGAATCTGGCCCTATAAATTTTGCGCAAACAGATTTTTTTTTTTTACCAAAGGTAGGAAGAAGAATACGGCCTAAACTGAGGGAAAAACTTTTTTTTATATATTTTTGGGGATATGTATTATAGCAAACAGGAAGTGGGCCGTATAAGGAAACAGGAAGAGGGCTGTATAAGGAATCAGGAAGTGGGCTGTATAAAGAAACAGGAAGTGGGCTGTATAAAGAAACAGGAAGTGGGCTGTATAAGGAATCAGGAAGTGGGCTGTATAAGGAAACAGGAAGTGGGCTGTATAAGGAAACAGGCAGTGGGCTATATAAGGAAACAGGAAGTGGCCTGTATAAGGAAACAGGAAGTGGCCTGTATAAGGAAACAGGAAGTGGGCTGTATAAGGAAACAGGAAGTGGGCTGTATAAGGAAACAGGAAGTGGGCTGTATAAAGAAACAGCAGTGGGCTGTATAAGGAAACAGGAAGTGGGGTGTATAAGGAAACAGCAGTGGGCTGTATAAGGAAACAGGAAGTGGGCTGTATAAAGAAACAGGAAGTGGCCTGTATAAGGAAACAGGAAGTGGGCTGTATAAGGAAACAGGCAGTGGGCTGTACAAGGAAACAGGCAGTGGGCTGTATAAGGAAACAGGCAGTGGGCTGTATAAGGAAACAGGCAGTAGGCTGTATAAGGAAACAGGCAGTGGGCTGTATAATTTAACAGGCAGTGGGGTGTACAAGGAAACAGGAACTGGGCTGTATAAGGAAACAGGCAGTGGGCTGTATAAGGAAACAGGCATCGGGCTGTATAAGGAAACAGGAAGTGAGCTGTATAAGGAAAAAGGAAGGGGCTGTATAAGGAAACACGAAGTGAGCTGTATAAGGAAAAAGGAAGGGGCTGTATAAGGAAACACGAAGTGAGCTGTATAAGGAAACAGGACGTGGGCTGTATAAGGAAACAGGAAGGGGACTATATAAGGAAACAGGAAGTGGG
Source organism: Rana kukunoris (assembly GCA_029574335.1). NCBI lineage: Eukaryota > Metazoa > Chordata > Amphibia > Anura > Ranidae > Rana > Rana kukunoris. The sequence continues at coordinate 41,094 of JAJQKJ010002827.1, read as the reverse complement.
CTGTATAAGGAAACAGGAAGGGGACTATATAAGGAAACAGGAAGTGGGCTGTATAAGGAAACAGGAAGTGGGCTGTATAAGGAAACAGGAAGTGGGCTGTATAAGGAAACAGGAAGTGAGCTGTATAAGGAAACAGGAAGTGGGCTGTATAAGGAAAAAGGAAGGGGCTGTATAAGGAAACAGGAAGGGGCTGTATAAGGAAACACGAAGTGAGCTGTATAAGGAAAAAGGAAGGGGCTGTATAAGGAAACACGAAGTGAGCTGTATAAGGAAACAGGACGTGGGCTGTATAAGGAAACAGGAAGGGGACTATATAAGGAAACAGGAAGTGGGCTGTATAAGGAAACAGGAAGGGGACTATATAAGGAAACAGGAAGTGGGCTGTATAAGGAAACAGGAAGTGGGCTGTATAAGGAAACAGGAAGTGGGCTGTATAAGGAAACAGGAAGTGAGCTGTATAAGGAAACAGGAAGGGGCTGTATAAGGAAACAGGAAGTGAGCTGTATAAGGAAAAAGGAAGGGGCTGTATAAGGAAACAGGAAGTGGGCTGTATAAGGAAACAGGAAGGGGCTGTATAAGGGATTTTCTGGCAGAAAAATAAATGTTTTACTATCCAAAGATAAAACAAGAAGGGCAGAAGATTTAATAGATGGGAAGATGAAAAAATGACTGAAGTTCCTCTTTAAGGAATGACAAAGTTATCACCGAATAAACCGGCTCATAGTAAAAATCTGAAAATTGCTCCATTTGGGGAGATCAGGTGTGAGATCCGAAGTGAAAATTTGCGCAGCAAGTGAAGTCGGCGCTCCCGATCTGCATACTGGTTCCCAGGAAATGGCTGAGCATGAACTGAAGCCAGAGGATCGCCATAACAACCAGGAAATCGCATAGAGGTGGTCAGCAGCTAATAAAACATTTGCTGGTCGTGGACGTCGCCCCCCCACTGCCCCCCAGGAGGAAACAAAATCGATTTTCATGCAGCGCCAGCGAGTTCCAAATTTCTGTTCTTAATAATAAAGAGACCCGGAGAAGACACAAGGACTCCTCGCCGGTATAGGAGATCGGAGATCAGCCGCAGGTCAGCCGCGTCGGCGTTCTACAAATGTCTTCCTCCCGCGCTGGTCAGACCGGTTTGTATCTCTGTCCCCGGGTGATGAAGGTCGTCTGTCTTCTAAAGCTTTTCTCTGTTTCCTTCAGAACTCTGCAATCCTAACAATGGGCATCAGGTGGGCCAAATACAACCCACCAGTCCCAACCGTCAGTGCGCAGCTCCCAACTGTCAGGCATACAACCTTCCATCAGCTGCTTCCCCCAGCACTGATTCTGGGATCCCCAAGTGTCAGGGTGTCATTGTTCTGGATCCCCAAGTGTCAGTGTGTCATTGTTCTGGATCCCCAAGTATTAGGGTGTCATTGTTCTGGGACCCCCAAGTGTCAGGGTGTCATTGTTCTGGATCCCCAAGTATTGGGTTGTCATTGTTCTGGGATCCCCAAGTGTCAGGGTGTCATTGTTCTGGATCCCCAAGTGTCAGGGTGTCATTGTTCTGGATCCCCAAGTATTGGGGTGTCATTGTTCTGGGACCCCAATTGTCAGGGTGTCATTGTTCTGGATCCCCAAGTATTGGGGTGTCATTGTTCTGGGATCCCAATTGTCAGGGTGTCATTGTTCTGGATCCCCAAGTGTCAGGGTGTCATTGTTCTGGACCCCCAAGTGTCAGTGTGTCATTGTTCTGGACCCCCAAGTGTCAGTGTGTCATTGTTCTGGGACCCCCAAGTGTCAGTGTGTCATTGTTCTGGGACCCCCAAGTGTCAGTGTGTCATTGTTCTGGCACCCCCAAGTGTCAGGGTGTCATTGTTCTGGATCCCCAAGTGTCAGGGTGTCATTGTTCTGGATCCCCAAGTGTCAGGGTGTCATTGTTCTGGATCCCCAAGTATTGGGGTGTCATTGTTCTGGATCCCCAAGTGTCAGGGTGTCATTGTTCTGGATCCCCAAGTGTCGGGGTGTCATTGTTCTGGACCCCCAAGTGTCAGTGTGTCATTGTTCTGGACCCCCAAGTGTCAGTGTGTCATTGTCCTGGATCCCCAAGTATTGGGGTGTCATTGTTCTTGATCCCCAAGTATTGGGGTGTCATTGTTCTGGGACCCCAATTGTCAGGGTGTCATTGTTCTGGACCCCCAAGTGTCAGTGTGTCATTGTTCTGGACCCCCAAGTGTCAGGGTGTCATTGTTCTGGATCCCCAAGTGTCAGGGTGTCATTGTTCTGGATCCCCAAGTGTCGGGGTGTCATTGTTCTGGACCCCCAAGTGTCAGTGTGTCATTGTTCTGGACCCCCAAGTGTCAGTGTGTCATTGTCCTGGATCCCCAAGTATTGGGGTGTCATTGTTCTTGATCCCCAAGTATTGGGGTGTCATTGTTCTGGGACCCCAATTGTCAGGGTGTCATTGTTCTGGACCCCCAAGTGTCAGTGTGTCATTGTTCTGGACCCCCAAGTGTCAGGTGTCATTGTTCTGGGACCCCCAAGTGTCAGGTGTCATTGTTCTGGGACCCCCAAGTGTCAGGGTGTCATTGTTCTGGGACCCCCAAGTGTCAGTGTGTCATTGTTCTGGGACCCCCAAGTGTCAGTGTGTCATTGTTCTGTAACCCCCAAGTGTCAGGGTGTCATTGTTCTGGATCCCCCAAGTGTCGGGTGTCATTGTTCTGGGACCCCCAAGTGTCAGTGTGTCATTGTTCTGGACCCCCAAATGTCAGTGTGTCATTGTTCTGGGACCCCCAAGTGTCAGTGTGTCATTGTTCTGGGACCCCCAAGTGTCAGTGTGTCATTGTTCTGGGACCCCCAAGTGTCAGTGTGTCATTGTTCTGGACCCCCAAGTGTCAGGGTGTCATTGTTCTGGGACCCCCAAGTGTCAGTGTGTCATTGTTCTGGGACCCCCAAGTGTCAGTGTGTCATTGTTCTGGCACCCCCAAGTGTCAGGGTGTCATTGTTCTGGACCCCCAAGTGTCAGTGTGTCATTGGTCTGGGACCCCCAAGTGTCAGTGTGTCATTGTTCTGGGACCCCCAAGTGTCAGTGTGTCATTGTTCTGGCACCCCCAAGTGTCAGGGTGTCATTGTTCTGTAACCCCCAAGTGTCAGGTGTCATTGTTCTGGGACCCCCAAGTGTCAGGGTGTCATTGTTCTGTAACCCCCAAGTGTCAGGTGTCATTGTTCTGGGACCCCCAAGTGTCAGGTGTCATTGTTCTGGGACCCCCAAGTGTCAGGGTGTCATTGTTCTGGGACCCCCAAGTGTCAGTGTGTCATTGTTCTGGACCCCCAAGTGTCAGTGTGTCATTGTTCTGGCACCCCCAAGTGTCAGGGTGTCATTGTTCTGGACCCCCAAGTGTCAGTGTGTCATTGTTCTGGGACCCCCAAGTGTCAGTGTGTCATTGTTCTGGGACCCCCAAGTGTCAGTGTGTCATTGTTCTGGGACCCCCAAGTGTCAGTGTGTCATTGTTCTGGCACCCCCAAGTGTCAGGGTGTCATTGTTCTGGACCCCCAAGTGTCAGTGTGTCATTGTTCTGGACCCCCAAGTGTCAGTGTGTCATTGTTCTGGACCCCAAGTGTCAGGGTGTCAGTGTTCTGGGACCCCAAGTGTCAGTGTGTCATTGTTCTGGGACCCCCAAGTGTCAGGGTGTCATTGTTCTGGACCCCCAAGTGTCAGGGTGTCATTGTTCTGGGACCCCCAAGTGTCGGATGTCATTGTTCTGGGACCCCCAAGTGTCAGTGTGTCATTGTTCTGGGACCCCCAAGTGTCAGTGTGTCATTGTTCTGGGACCCCCAAGTGTCAGGGTGTCATAGTTCTGGGACCCCCAAGTGTCGGGTGTCATTGTTCTGGACCCCCAAGTGTCAGGGTGTCATTGTTCTGGGACCCCCAAGTGTCAGTGTGTCATTGTTCTGGGACCCCCAAGTGTCAGTGTGTCATTGTTCTGGACCCCCAAGTGTCAGTGTGTCATTGTTCTGGACCCCCAAGTGTCGGGGTGTCATTGTCCTGGATCCCAAAGTATTGGGGTGTCATTGTTCTTGATCCCCAAGTATTGGGGTGTCATTGTTCTGGGACCCCCAATTGTCAGGGTGTCATTGTTCTGGACCCCCAAGTGTCAGTGTGTCATTGTTCTGGACCCCCAAGTGTCAGTGTGTCATTATTCTGGACCCCAAGTGTCAGGGTGTCATTGTTCTGGGACCCCCAAGTGTCGGGTGTCATTGTTCTGGGACCCCCAAGTGTCAGTGTGTCATTGTTCTGGGACCCCCAAGTGTCAGTGTGTCATTGTTCTGGGACCCCCAAGTGTCAGTGTGTCATTGTTCTGGACCCCCAAGTGTCAGTGTGTCATTGTTCTGGACCCCAAGTGTCAGGGTGTCAGTGTTCTGGGACCCCAAGTGTCAGTGTGTCATTGTTCTGGGACCCCCAAGTGTCAGGGTGTCATTGTTCTGGACCCCCAAGTGTCAGGGTGTCATTGTTCTGGGACCCCCAAGTGTCAGGGTGTCATTGTCCTGGATCCCAAAATATTGGGGTGTCATTGTTCTTGATCCCCAAGTATTGGGGTGTCATTGTTCTGGGACCCCAATTGTCAGGGTGTCATTGTTCTGGGACCCCCAAGTGTCAGGGTGTCATTGTTCTGGACCCCCAAGTGTCAGTGTGTCATTGTTCTGGGACCCCCAAGTGTCAGTGTGTCATTGTTCTGGGACCCCCAAGTGTCAGTGTGTCATTGTTCTGGGACCCCCAAGTGTCAGTGTGTCATTGTTCTGGCACCCCCAAGTGTCAGGGTGTCATTGTTCTGGACCCCCAAGTGTCAGTGTGTCATTGTTCTGGGACCCCCAAGTGTCAGTGTGTCATTGTTCTGGGACCCCCAAGTGTCAGTGTGTCATTGTTCTGGGACCCCCAAGTGTCAGTGTGTCATTGTTCTGGCACCCCCAAGTGTCAGGGTGTCATTGTTCTGGACCCCCAAGTGTCAGTGTGTCATTGTTCTGGACCCCCAGTGTCAGTGTCAGTGTGTCATTGTTCTGGACCCCAAGTGTCAGGGTGTCAGTGTTCTGGGACCCCAAGTGTCAGTGTGTCATTGTTCTGGGACCCCCAAGTGTCAGGGTGTCATTGTTCTGGGACCCCCAAGTGTCAGGGTGTCATTGTTCTGGGACCCCCAAGTGTCAGGGTGTCATTGTACTGGATCCCAAAGTATTGGGGTGTCATTGTTCTTGATCCCTAAGTATTGGGGTGTCATTGTTCTGGGACCCCAATTGTCAGGGTGTCATTGTTCTGGACCCCCAAGTGTCAGTGTGTCATTGTTCTGGACCCCCAAGTGTCAGTGTGTCATTATTCTGGACCCCCAAGTGTCAGGGTGTCATTGTTCTGGGACCCCCAAGTGTCGGATGTCATTGTTCTGGGACCCCCAAGTGTCAGTGTGTCATTGTTCTGGGACCCCCAAGTGTCAGTGTGTCATTGTTCTGGGACCCCCAAGTGTCAGGGTGTCATAGTTCTGGGACCCCCAAGTGTCGGGTGTCATTGTTCTGGACCCCCAAGTGTCAGGGTGTCATTGTTCTGGGACCCCCAAGTGTCAGTGTGTCATTGTTCTGGGACCCCCAAGTGTCAGTGTGTCATTGTTCTGGACCCCCAAGTGTCAGTGTGTCATTGTTCTGGACCCCCAAGTGTCGGGGTGTCATTGTCCTGGATCCCAAAGTATTGGGGTGTCATTGTTCTTGATCCCCAAGTATTGGGGTGTCATTGTTCTGGGACCCCAATTGTCAGGGTGTCATTGTTCTGGACCCCCAAGTGTCAGTGTGTCATTGTTCTGGACCCCCAAGTGTCAGTGTGTCATTATTCTGGACCCCAAGTGTCAGGGTGTCATTGTTCTGGGACCCCCAAGTGTCGGGTGTCATTGTTCTGGGACCCCCAAGTGTCAGTGTGTCATTGTTCTGGGACCCCCAAGTGTCAGTGTGTCATTGTTCTGGGACCCCCAAGTGTCAGTGTGTCATTGTTCTGGACCCCCAAGTGTCAGTGTGTCATTGTTCTGGACCCCAAGTGTCAGGGTGTCAGTGTTCTGGGACCCCAAGTGTCAGTGTGTCATTGTTCTGGGACCCCCAAGTGTCAGGGTGTCATTGTTCTGGACCCCCAAGTGTCAGGGTGTCATTGTTCTGGGACCCCCAAGTGTCAGGGTGTCATTGTCCTGGATCCCAAAATATTGGGGTGTCATTGTTCTTGATCCCCAAGTATTGGGGTGTCATTGTTCTGGGACCCCAATTGTCAGGGTGTCATTGTTCTGGACCCCCAAGTGTCAGTGTGTCATTGTTCTGGACCCCCAAGTGTCAGTGTGTCATTGTTCTGGGACCCCCAAGTGTCGGGTGTCATTGTTCTGGGACCCCCAAGTGTCAGTGTGTCATTGTTCTGGGACCCCCAAGTGTCAGTGTGTCATTGTTCTGGGCCCCCAAGTGTCAGGGTGTCATTGTTCTGGATCCCCAAGTGTCAGGGTCTCATTGTTCTGGGACTCCCAAGTGTCAGGGTGTCATTGTTCTGGGACCCCCAAGTGTCAGGGTGTCATTGTTCTGGGACCCCCAAGTGTCAGGGTGTCATTGTTCTGGATCCCCCAAGTGTCAGGGTGTCATTGTTCTGGGACCCCCAAGTGTCAGGGTGTCATTGTTCTGGGACCCCCAAGTGTCAGTGTGTCATTGTTCTGGACCCCCAAGTGTCAGGGTGTCATTGTTCTGGATCCCCCAAGTGTCAGGGTGTCATTGTTCTGGGACCCCCAAGTGTCAGGGTGTCATTGTTCTGTAACCCCCAAGTGTCAGTGTGTCATTGTTCTGGATCCCCCAAGTGTCAGGGTGTCATTGTTCTGGATCCCCAAGTGTCAGTGTGTCATTGTTCTGGGACCCCCGAGTGTCAGGGTGTCATTGTTCTGGGACCCCCAAGTGTCAGTGTGTCATTGTTCTGGATCCCCAAGTGTCAGGGTGTCATAGTTCTGGGACCCCCAAGTGTCGGGTGTCATTGTTCTGGACCCCTAAGTGTTGGGTGTCATTGTTCTGGGACCCCCAAGTATCGGGGTGTCATTGTTCTGGGATCCCCAAGTGTCAGTGTGTCATTGTTCTGGACCCCCAAGTGTCAGTGTGTCATTGTTCTGGGACCCCCAAGTGTCAGTGTGTCATTGTTCTGGGACCCCCAAGTATCAGTGTGTCATTGTTCTGGACCCCCAAGTGTCGGGGTGTTAATGTTCTGGGATCCCTAAGTGTCAGGGTGTCATAGTTCTGGGACCCCGTAGTATCGGGTGTCATTGTTCTGGGACCCCCAAGTGTCGGGTGTCATAGTTCTGGGACCCCCAAGAATCGGGGTGTCATTGTTCTGGGACCCCCAAGTGTCGGGTGTCATAGTTCTGGGACCCCCAAGAATCGGGGTGTCATTGTTCTGGGACCCCCAAGTGTCAGGGTGTCATAGTTCTGGGACCCCGTAGTATTGGGGTGTCGTTGTTCTGGGACCCCCAAGTGTCGGGTGTCATAGTTCTGGGACCCCCAAGTGTCGGGTGCCATTGTTCTGGGACCCCCAAGTGTCAGGGTGTCATAGTTCTGGGACCCCGTAGTATCGGGGTGCCATTATTCTGGGACATTAGTGTGTCAGCATTTTTTCTTCTCACGTCCTCCAAATTTCCGGGACTGATTTGCATACATCGTGTCTCTTGGTTTTCCCCGAACGCGTTGCTCCAGGCCAAACATCTACTTAGAAATGTGAGAGAATTCAAATGTTCCCTTCAAAGGTTCCCTCCCCTTGAAGACGAAATTCATAAAACTTCCATCACAAGTTCATTTCTGACATTTTGTTACCTGAACCTCTTCATCAGCTCCAAGAATGCAGTCCAGCGAGCGGATCTACAACAAGGTGCTGAACCGGGTTCCTTATGAACGGAGAAAACGGTGGCACTCCGACATTCTCCCAAACAATCCGGACTCACAGGATCATCCTTATGAACTGCCGTACATGGTCAGCTCGGAGCCGTCAAGCCCGGGGGTCACCTGCACCTACTGCGTCTACTCGGCCACCCCGGCCGTCAAGTCATGTCTGCTGTGCGAAGCCTCCCTGTGTCCCGTACATCTCAAGGTCCACAGCACCTCCCCCGAACACGTCCTGACCGTCCCGCTCAACAACCTCAGACAATTAAGGGACTTAAAATGCTCCATTCACAAGGAGGTCATGAAGTACTATTGCTTTGATGACTCCTCCTGTATCTGTGTGTCCTGCTGCCTGGCTGGGAAGCACAAGGGTCACCAGGTGGAGTTAGTGGAGGAGGCTTCCCAGAAGAAGAAAACGGAACTGAGGAACCTCGTTGAGAGGTTGACCTTAAAGCAAAGTAGACTGGACAAGAGGGTCTTGAGGCTCAAACAACAGAGAGGCGAGGTGCAGGACCGGACGTCGGTGATCACCGAAAGGGTTGCTGCCTTATTCATCAACCTCCGGAGACAACTGGAGGACCTAGAGAAGAGGCTCCTGTACGAGATTTCGGCAGAAGAGGACAGAATCTCTCGCCCATTCATCGTTCTCATTGACCAGCTAGAAATCCAGAAAGAGGATCTATCCCGCAGCATAACGGAGATCCAAGAGCTCATCAACTTATCAGATCCATTGGCCATCTTGACCAAAACACTAGGACCCGAGTGTTTAGAGCCTAAAGACCAAGAGAACTTGATCTATGACCTGGAGGACATCGACGAAGGTCTGATCTCTGTAATCCTACACAGATCCTTCAACGAGATCATGGAAATGGTCAAGGTGGTGGAAGGCTCTTCAGATCTACAGCTGGATGTGGAAACCGCCGCCAATGACGTGTATCTCTCCGGCGATAAGAAAACCGTCTCCTGGTCAAAGATTAATCAACGTCGTCCAAAAATAAACACCAGGTTCAAAAGCCTTCAGATTCTAAGCCACGGGGCCTTCTTGTCTGGACGCCATTACTGGGAGGTGCAGTCCAGCCAGATGGGGGATTGGATGATGGGGGTTTGCTATTCCAGCACTGAGAGGAAGGGAACCGAGTCAGTTTTTGGAAACAACCGAAAATCCTGGTGCCTGAGCTGGAAAGATAAGAAACTTTCGGCAGTTCATGATCAGAAAATAAAGCATTTCCTCAACCTCTTCCCCTGCCAAAACATCGGAATCTACCTGGATTACGAGGAGGGAAGACTGTCCTTCTACAAACTGGACCAACCCATCCGGCACCTACATACTTTTATGGCCAATTTTGATGAGCCGCTCTTTGCCGCGTTCTCCGTAAACCACGGCTGGCTGAGAATCAAGACTTAAGAACGTTGAAAGAGGCCACGTCGCCAATGAAGCCTTTTATTTGATCCCAGATATCATGGATGCGAGTCTGCACTGCCTGACCACGTCTGGTGGCCATACTGGAAGATTCTCCATGTTTAAAGGGGAATGCTCTTCGAGCCCGTAAAGGTGGTGGACTTTGTATGAAGCTGGAGAAGAGTAAGTTCAGAAGACTATTACCCCCCCCCCCCCACAAGTTCAGAGACGACTATACCCCCCCACAAGTTCAAAGATGACTATACACCCCCCACAAGTTCAGAGACGACTATACCCCCCCCCCCACAAGTTCAGAGACGACTATACACCCCCCACAAGTTCAGAGACGACTATACACCCCCCACAAGTTCAGAGACGACTATACCCCCCCACAAGTTCGAAGATGACTATACACCCCCCACAAGTTCAGAGACGACTATACCCCCCCCCCACAAGTTCAGAGACGACTATACACCCCCCCCCAAGTTCAGAGAAGCCTATACACCCCCCACAAGTTCAGAGAAGACTATACACCCCCCACAAGTTCAGAGACGACTATACACCCCCCCACAAGTTCAGAGAAGACTATACACCCCCCCCCCACAAATTCAGAGAAGACTATACACCCCCCACAAGTTCAGAGAAGACTATACACCCCCAACAAGTTCAGAGAAGACTATACACCCCCCACAAGTTCAGAGAAGACTATACACCCCCCCACAAGTTCAGAGAAGACTATACACCCCCCCCACAAATTCAGAGAAGACTATACACCCCCCACAAGTTCAGAGAAGACTATACACCCCCAACAAGTTCAGAGAAGACTATACACCCCCAACAAGTTCAGAGAAGACTATACACCCCCCACAAGTTCAAAGACGACTATACACCCCCCACAAGTTCAAAGACGACTATACACCCCCCACAAGTTCAGAGAAGACTATACACCCCCCCACAAGTTCAGAGAAGACTATACCCCCCCACAAGTTCAAAGACGACTATACCCCCCCCCCCCCCACAAGTTCAGAGACGACTATACACCCCCCACAAGTTCAGAGACGACTATACACCCCCACCACAAGTTCAGAGAAGACTATACACCCCCCCACAAGTTCAGAGATGACTATACACCCCCCACAAGTTCAGAGAAGACTATACACCCCCCACAAGTACAGAGAAGACTATACACCTCCCCCCCCCACAAGTTCAGAGAAGACTATACACCACCCCCAAGTTCAGAGAAGACTATACACTACCCCCAAGTTCAGAGAAGACTATACACCCCCCCCCCCAAGTTCAGAGAAGACTATACACCCCCCCTCAAGTTCATCATCTGTACAGGTGACGTAATCTTGACAAAGACACTTGTTGTGAAGAAATAAGACTTTATATATTTACTGGCAGAGATATGAGAGTCCAGATTGAACTATTGCCTCTTACCAGTTAGAGGAAGATTGATGGACTACAAGGACTTTGTGATCTCGCATGTTTTCCGAATCTTCAAGGGATTGGCCACCTTTAAACTAATACAATAATGTGATACAGATCAATACAAATTGAAGTATTGTAGTATATTTGCTGTCCATGTGGAAGAACTCGATATAGAATAAGTTTTGGTTTACAAATAAGAGGGGAAGCGAGCGAATGTAATATTGAGAGATAGTATAACCATAAGAGTCACATTTATATATAATCAATAGTTGAAAAGTTTGGTTCTTCTAAAAACGAAGGACAATGAAGGACAACGAAGGACAACGAAGGATAACGAAGGATAACGAAGGATAACGAAGGATAACGAAGGATAACGAAGGATAACGAAGGATAACGAAGGATAACGAAGGATAACACGGGTCAATTGATTTGAAGATTTGAAATGTAAAATACATTTTACATTTCAACTCTTTCTTGAATTTTTATATATTTTTTCCTTTCTCAATTTTTCTTTCCAAGGGGGGAGGGGATAGAGTAATTGATAAAGTTTCGATAAGACTGTTTTGTTTCGTTTTTATCTGCAATGTTCATCTGTGTTTTTTGTTTTTATGTAAATGATGGAACATAAGAATTGTACAATGCGATATGGAATATTGAAGTTAATAATAATTTAAAAAAAATTGGATTATAAAAAAAATTGGTTTGAAGATTTAGCCTATCCAGACCAAAACCCTAATTCCGATCATATAGTAAAAACACAACGGCCCGGATTCACAGAAATCGGCGCATATTTATGCCGCCATAGCGTATCTCTTTTACGCCGGCGCAGAGAGGCAAGCATGGAATTCACAAAGCAAATGCTCCCAACTCTGCGCCGGCGTGGCGTATATTTCGTAGGCGTAAGTGGAAGTGGGCTGGAAGTGGGCGTGATCCATGCTAATGAAGCGTGACCCCACGCAAATGATGGGCCGGGCGCCACACAAGTACTTAAAACAAACTGCGCATGCGCTGAGACGTGGACGTATCCCTGTGCGCATGCGCACAACCACGTTGGAACAGCTGCCTAAGATACGCCGGATCGCTGTGAACGCCGCAAACGTAACCTACGCCCAGCCACACCCACGTCGGCCCAAATTCACAGACGTCCAACGTACAATACGTAGGCTTGTGTTCCCTGCTCCATACCTTTGCATGGGTTGCGCCTCATCTATGGGGAATAACTTTACGCCGGACGTAAAACTTACGCAAACCGCGTATATCATGCGCCGGGCGCCAGTACGTTCGTGAATCAGCGTATCTCCCTCATTTGCATATTTGAATAGAAAATCAATGGGAGCGCCACATGCGTCCGGCGTAAATATGCGCCCCACTCTACACCGGCGTAGGCAAGTTACGTCGGTGGGATGAAGTCTGTTTTTAGGCCTGTGGAGATGGTGCCCCTGGAGTGGCAGTCCAGGGGTGCCATACATTGCACTGAGTGTTTGAGGGGCACCCAACCTGTGGCACCTTGGTCACTAATCTCCACACACACACACCTTTTTACCACCTGCCTCTAGGGCCGAGCCTTTTGGCTGGGACCAGAGGAATTTTTGTCCCTGGCCGGAGGGCCGGCCATCGTATTGCACGGTGGCCACTTTCCACTCACCATTCCCACCTTCCTCCCCCCCCCCACTTTCTTTTTTATTTTACCCCCCCCATTTGTCACGTTTTGTCTTTTTTCTGTTGGCGCTTGCACTTTATGTGTGGTGAGTAGGGTGCTGGTCCTCGGTCCGGCTCTGAAAGTCTTGGGAGTGGGTGGCCACGGCATTCTGGCTTAGTCTCTCATGGGGGTCTCCCTTCGGGGGGGGCCTCACCGAGGAGGGTTCTGTTTCGGCAGTCCCTCCGAGGATGTTAGGTCATGTGGCTTCGGCTGCTTGGACCTTAGTGGGGTCCTCGTGGCTTTGGCTGCTTGGACCACTCTTTTCCCTGCCAGGAGCTTAAAGAGGAGGTTCACCCTAAATATACTCTTTTTCCATGTGGTCCAGCGTAGTGGCGTCAGCGCCAGTATGCTGTTTTTTTTTTTTAATGCCCCACTTACTGTCTAATCTTCAATTTTGATTTAGCTCCCCCGCGGTGGATGGCGCCTGTATAGCCCGTCACTGGTTCCAAAAATAGCCGATTTAGGACTCAGGTATTTCCGGCGCAATACGGCGCCTGCGCACAGACCTAGGAGCTGACTGCGCAGGCGCCGTATTTCTCCGAGTCCTATGGCTATGGCGCGTCACGCCCTCCGAAAAAAGCCGAAATAGGACTCGGAGAAATACGGCGCCTGCGCAGTCAGCTCCTAGGTCTGTGTGCAGGCACCGTATTGTGCCGGAAATACCCGAGTCCTAAATCGGCAATTTTCGGAACCAGTGACGGGCTAGCGGGGGAGCTAAATCAAAATTGAAGATTAGACAGGAAGTGGGGCATTAAAAAAAAAAAAAAACAGCATACTGGCGCTGACGTCAGTATGCTGGACCACATGGGAAAGAGTATATTTAGGGTGAACCTCCGCTTTAACTCCCCGGAGGATCAGAGCCGGGTCCTTTTCGGAGGGCCAATTGACGATGGCCCCCCGTCGCAGTTTTTTGTGTGCACATTTTTTCCTGCACCGGGTGGAGTTTTTGGGCTGTGTTATGCACTACACGGGCTTTTCAATAGAAAAAAAAATAAATAGGTAGGGGTTGTAAAAAAAACAATAGGATAAATAAAAAAGAGGGGGGTGGGACTAATGGAAGGCGAGGGGAGGAGCACAGCGCTCTGAAGGTCGAATTCCATGAAAGCCCCGTTGGTATGAAAGAGTAGGATTTATTTGGACCGGCCGAAGATCTCAGCACTTTGTGTGAAAGACTTGAAGTTGTGCAGCAAGACAGAAACATTTTAAATACTTCTTATAAATCATTCAAATTATATCCGATTTTCAGTCACAGAGATGATTATCATTTTAGTGTCTGATCCCCCGAGAACTTTGTTATAGAAAAATATAAATATATATAAGTGGCGATTTTATAAGTAGAAATGTAATTATCATGAAATACACCCAATTATTATTAGTATACAAGACTGTCGTCTATAATAGATTGAGGCATCGATCAGAATTATTCATTGATCCTTCTAGATAATCATTGTGTGTGATATTGATTGATATATAGATCCTGTGTCACTCCCAGACAAACAGTATAAATGATATAAATGATATAAAAGATATAAAAGATATAAAAGATATAAATGATATAAAAGATATAAAAGATATAAAAGATATAAAAGATATAAAAGATATAAATGATAGAAAAGATATAAATGATATAAAAGATATAAAAGATATAAAAGATATAAAAGATATAAATGATATAAAAGATATAAAAGATATAAATGATAGAAAATATATAAATGATATAAAAGATATAAAAGATATAAATGATATAAATGATATAAAAGATATAAAAGATAGAAAAGATATAAATGATATAAATGATATAAATGATATAAAAGATATAAAAGATATAAATGATATAAAAGATAGAAATGATATAAAAGATATAAAAGATAGAAAAGATATAAAAGATAGAAATGATATAAAAGATATAAAAGATATAAAAGATATAAATGATATAAATGATATAAAAGATATAAATGATATAAAAGATATAAAAGATATAAATGATATAAAAGATATAAATGATATAAAAGATATAAAAGATATAAAAGATATAAATGATATAAAAGATATAAAAGATATAAATGATATAAATGATAGAAAAGATATAAATGATATAAAAGATAGAAATGATATAAAAGATAGAAATGATATAAAAGATAGAAATGATATAAAAGATAGAAAATATATAAATGATATAAATTATATAAAAGATATAAAAGATATAAATTATATAAATTATATAAAAGATATAAAAGATATAAATGATATAAAAGATATAAAAGATATAAAAGATATAAAAGATATAAATGATAGAAAAGATATAAATGATATAAAAGATATAAAAGATATAAATGATATAAATGATATAAAAGATAGAAAAGATATAAAAGATATAAATGATATAAAAGATATAAAAGATATAAATGATATAAAAGATATAAATGATATAAAAGATATAAAAGATAGAAAAGATATAAAAGATAGAAATGATATAAAAGATATAAAAGATATAAAAGATATAAATGATATAAATGATATAAAAGATATAAATGATATAAAAGATATAAAAGATATAAATGATATAAAAGATATAAATGATATAAAAGATATAAATGATATAAAAGATATAAAAGATATAAAAGATATAAATGATATAAAAGATATAAAAGATATAAAAGATATAAAAGATATAAAAGATATAAATGATATAAAAGATATAAATGATATAAAAGATATAAATGATATAAATGATATATATTTATACACTAAAACATTTTATGTTAAGTAAATGAAAGTATACCAATCGTATTTCATATAATACCGGTTACTAGAATATTACAAATATATATATATATTCTTCTCACCATTCTATAAAATAATACACATTCTGAAAATAGAATATACAGGGGAACCTCAGATTATAATCCGTTCCAGGAGAAGCCCGTAATCCAAAGCACTCACATATCAAAGCGAGTTTCCCCATAGAAGTCAATGGAAACGAAAATAATTTGTTCCACATTGACTTCAATGGGATGCAATACCGCATGTGGCCATAAGGGGGGGGGGGGGGCACCAGAGAGCGCTAAAAAGTCAGAAAATGCCAGAGGACACTTCAGCTCGGCTCCTGCGCCCCCGTACCTCAGGCCAAATGAGGAACTGCAGGCCTATTTTCGTCTCTGTTCGGCTCCTGCGCCCCCCGTACCTCAGGCCAAATGAGGAACTGCAGGCCTATTTTCGTCTCTGTTCGGCTCCTGCGCCCCCCGTACCTCAGGCCAAATGAGGAACTGCAGGCCTATTTTCGTCTCTGTTCGGCTCCTGCGCCCCCCGTACCTCAGGCCAAATGAGGAACTGCAGGCCTATTTTCGTCTCTGTTCGGCTCCTGCGCCCCCCGTACCTCAGGCCAAATGAGGAACTGCAGGCCTATTTAGCTTGAATTCTGCTCGTCTTGTGAGTCAAAACTCGGAAACCGAGTCAGAACTTAAATAAAAGATGGTCGCAAATCAAAAACGCTCTCAGACTGCATACTAGCTCATTATAAAAAAAGGTACCTTGGAGGCGGAGCGTTGGTGTCGGTAACTCACCTGGTCCATGCCCAGGGTAGCTGTCATGTTGCCTTGGCATGTCTTCCGGGTATCCAGCGCTGTGATTGGCTGGAGCCACGATGTCGTCACTTCTGCCCGGCAAGGTCCGGTTTAGGAGATATATAGGCCTTATTTTATATCTGTAGGTAAGTCCAAAATGTACTACAGAACACCTTTACCTGCCGTTCATTTGTGTTCTCTATAATATTGATGGATTGAATGTTCTACAATTGATCATTCTTCCCCCCCATCAATAACTTGTAGATTTTTCTCTAAAGATTCACATTTTCATGATATTTTTCTTTTTGGATATTTCCCAACTTTATTGACAAAACAAACGTCTAATTTATTCCACATTGTTAGCCCCTCACTCACCTGCAGTATAGTAACGGTGAAATAGACGTTCTGTTATGATGTCATTACACAAGGTTTTTGATTCTACAGGGAAGTTTATCCTCGCGGTATCACGTCACAAGTAGGACACGCCCATTTTGCGGGCGTTTCTCTGGATTTTCGAGGCGCTCCTGTAACGCAATCGGGATTTTAATTTCATGTAAATATTTGTTTTTTGTCACCCAATAAATGTAAAGATTTTGTATGATTGCAGGTCTCATACCTTTCATATTATAGACGGGTGGGCATAGATATATATATTGTATCTTAAAGATTAAAAATGACTCAATAATAAAAACTGTCCTTAAAAAGCACAACACACTCCGGTCATGAGATCACTTCCTGTAACGGTATTGTCTGTAGACAGCGGCGGCTGGTGCTCAACATCTTTTTTGGGGGGGGCAAACAAAAAAAAACATCAATCGCAGCCACTGTGCCATCAATTGTCCCCACTGTGGTGTCAGTGGGAGGAATAGTGTCCCATCATTGGTGTCAGTGGGAGGAATAGTGTCCCATCATTGGTGTCAGTGGGAGGAATAGTGCCCCATCATTGGTGTCAGTGGGAGGAATAGTGTTCCATCATTGGTGTCAGTGGGAGGAATAGTGTCCCATCATTGGTGTCAGTGGGAGGAATAGTGTCCCATCATTGGTGTCAGTGGGGGGAATAGTGTCCCATCATTGGTGTCAGTGGGAGGAATAGTGTCCCATCATTGGTGTCAGTGGGAGGAATAGTGTCCCATCATTGGTGTCAGTGGGTGGAATAGTGCCCCATCATTGGGTCAGTGGGGGGAATAGTGTCCCATCATTGGTGTCAGTGGGAGGAATGGTGTCCCATCATTGGTGTCAGTGGGAGGAATAGTGCCCCATCATTGGTGTCAGTGGGAGGAATAGTGCCCCATCATTGGTGTCAGTGGGAGGAATAGTGCCCCATCATTGGTATCAGTGGGGGAATAGTGTCCCATCATTGGTGTCAGTGGGAGGAATAGTGCCCCATCATTGGGGTCAGTGGGGGGAATAGTGTCCCATCATTGGTGTCAGTGGGAGGAATGGTGTCCCATCATTGGTGTCAGTGGGAGGAATAGTGCCCCATCATTGGTGTCAGTGGGAGGAATAGTGCCCCATCATTGGTATCAGTGGGAGGAATAGTGTCCCATCATTGGTGTCAGTGGGGGGCATAGTGTCCCATCATTGGTGTCAGTGGGAGGAATAGTGCCCCATCATTGGTGTCAGTGGGAGGAATAGTGCCCCATCATTGGTATCAGTGGGGGGAATAGTGTCCCATCATTGGTGTCAGTGGGAGGAATAGTGCCCCATCATTGGGGTCAGTGGGGGGAATAGTGTCCCATCATTGGTGTCAGTGGGAGGAATGGTGTCCCATCATTGGTGTCAGTGGGAGGAATAGTGCCCCATCATTGGTGTCAGTGGGAGGAATAGTGCCCCATCATTGGTATCAGTGGGAGGAATAGTGTCCCATCATTGGTGTCAGTGGGAGGAATGGTGTCCCATCATTGGTGTCAGTGGCGGGGAATAGTGCCCCATCATTGGTATTAGTGGGAGGAATAGTGTCCCATCATTGGTGTCAGTGGAGGGGAATAGTGCCCCATCATTGGTATCAGTGGGAGGAATAGTGTCCCATCATTGGTGTCAGTGGGAGGAATAGTGTCCCATCATTGGTGTCAGTGGGAGGAATAGTGCCCCATCATTGGTGTCAGTGGGAGGAATAGTGTCCCATCATTGGTGTCAGTGAAGGCCGCTCTGCGGTCACATTGAACTAATCGCTGTGCGCGGCGGAGGCGCGAGTCTCGCCATTCCTCAGTGACGAAGCCGTTTCATCACACAGCCACCTCAGGTGACAAGAGTCCTTAATGGAGGAACATGGGGGAGGGGGGGGGGAGGGGAAGAAATGTTGATTTTCAAGTTTTCTGCTGCAGGGTGACAGCCAGTGTCTCTCTAATTCTTCTAAAGGAGATGATCTTGAGACTGCAGACATGACACAAGAGATGATCAGAGACTGCAGACATAATGATCAGAGACTGCAGGAGATGATCATAATACATGGAGACTGCAGACATAGTACAGGAGATGGTCAGAGACTGACATAATACAGGAGATGATCAGAGACTGCAGACATAGTACAGGAGATGATCAGAGACTGCAGACATAGTACAGGAGATGGTCAGAGACTGCAGACATAGTACAGGAGATGGTCAGAGACTGCAGACACAGTACAGGAGATGATCAGAGACTGCAGACATAGTACAGGAGATGGTCAGAGACTGCAGACATAGTACAGGAGATGATCAGAGACTGCAGACATAGTACAGGAGATGATCAGAGACTGCAGACATAGTACAGGAGATGGTCAGAGACTGCAGACATAGTACAGGAGATGATCAGAGACTGCAGACATAGTACAGGAGATGATCAGAGACTGCAGACATAGTACAGGAGATGATCAGAGACTGCAGACATAGTACAGGAGATGATCAGAGACTGCAGACATGATACAGGAGATGATCAGAGACTGCAGACATAGTACAGGAGATGATCAGAGACTGCAGACATAGTACAGGAGATGGTCAGAGACTGCAGACATAGTACAGGAGATGATCAGAGACTGCAGACATAGTACAGGAGATGATCAGAGACTGCAGACATAGTACAGGAGATGATCAGAGACTGCAGACATAGTACAGGAGATGATCAGAGACTGCAGACATAGTACAGGAGATGATCAGAGACTGCAGACATAGTACAGGAGATGATCAGAGACTGCAGACATGACACAAGAGATGATCAGAGACTGCAGACATAATACAGGAGATGATCAGAGACTGCAGACATAATACAGGAGATGATCAGAGACTGCAGACATAGTACAGGAGATGATCAGAGACTGCAGACATGATACAGGAGATGATCAGAGACTGCAGACATAATACAGGAGATGATCAGAGACTGCAGACATGATACAGGAGATGATCAGAGACTGCAGACATAGTACAGGAGATGGTCAGAGACTGCAGACATAGTACAGGAGATGATCAGAGACTGCAGACATAGTACAGGAGATGATCAGAGACTGCAGACATAGTACAGGAGATGATCAGAGACTGCAGACATAGTATAGGAGATGATCAGAGACTGCAGACATAGTACAGGAGATGATCAGAGACTGCAGACATAGTACAGGAGATGATCAGAGACTGCAGACATAGTACAGGAGATGATCAGAGACTGCAGACATAGTACAGGAGATGATCAGAGACTGCAGACATAGTACAGGAGATGATCAGAGACTGCAGACATGACACAAGAGATGATCAGAGACTGCAGACATAATACAAGAGATGGTCAGAGACTGCAGACATAATACAGGAGATGATCAGAGACTGCAGACATAATACAGGAGATGATCAGAGACTGCAGACATAATACAGGAGATGATCAGAGACTGCAGACATAATACAGGAGATGATCAGAGACTGCAGACATAATACAGGAGATGATCAGAGACTGCAGACATAATACAGGAGATGATCAGAGACTGCAGACATAATACAGGAGATGATCAGAGACTGCAGACCTGATACAAGAGATGGTCAGAGACTGCAGACATGACACAAGAGATGATCAGAGACTGCAGACATGATACAGGAGATGATCAGAGACTGCAGACATAATACAGGAGATGATCAGAGACTGCAGACATAATACAGGAGATGATCAGAGACTGCAGACATGACACAATAGATGATCAGAGACTGCAGACATAATACAGGAGATGATCAGAGACTGCAGACATAATACAGGAGATGATCAGAGACTGCAGACATAATACAGGAGATCATCAGAGACTGCAGACCTGATACAAGAGATGGTCAGAGACTGCAGACATGACACAAGAGATGATCAGAGACTGCAGACATGATACAGGAGATGATCAGAGACTGCAGACATAATACAGGAGATGATCAGAGACTGCAGACCTGATACAAGAGATGGTCAGAGACTGCAGACATGACACAAGAGATGATCAGAGACTGCAGACATGACACAAGAGATGATCAGAGACTGCAGACATGTTACAGGAGATGATCAGAGACTGCAGACCTGATACAAGAGATGGTCAGAGACTGCAGACATAGTACAGGAGATGATCAGAGACTGCAGACCTGATACAAGAGATGGTCAGAGACTGCAGACATGACACAAGAGATGATCAGAGACTGCAGACATGACACAAGAGATGATCAGAGACTGCAGACATGTTACAGGAGATGATCAGAGACTGCAGACCTGATACAAGAGATGGTCAGAGACTGCAGACATAGTACAGGAGATGATCAGAGACTGCAGACATAATACAGGAGATGATCAGAGACTGCAGACCTGATACAAGAGATGGTCAGAGACTGCAGACATGATACAGGAGACGGTCAGGTGGAAATTATACTCATAGGCCCCATTCCCCCTATCTGGAAATCCAGCACACGATCTCAGGGCTGCCCTCAAATAAATCCCCGGGCCCAGATGGCCTTACTAACGAATATTACAAAAAATGTAGTTCCATCTCATCACCGTTCCTCTCTGGGGTCTGCAATGCCTCATCCTCCTCTCTCCCCCCTGAAATGCTCTCTGCTCTGATTGTTAGACTGCCGAAGCCAGGCAAGGATCCCACCTGTGCCCAAAACTTCCGTCCCACATCTCTCCTAAACTTAGACGCAAAGATCTCCGGCAAAACTCACAGCCACCCGTTTGATTGATGTAACGTCTCTAATCACACATAAGGACCAGTCTGGTTTTACTAAAGGCAGACAAACCTTTGACGCCACCCGTAGAATCATTCACATCCTCCATACAGCAGAGACGTCTTGAACGCCTCCTCTGCTCCTATCACTGGATGGGAAGAAGGCGTTCAACCAGGTCCATTGGGGATATATGCGAGAAACCCTCACTAAATATGGATTCCAGGGTCCTATTCTATCCGCCATTATGGCACTATATTCTTCCCCCCCAGGCCCGTCGGAACAGGACAGGCAAAACAAGCAACTGCTTGGAGCCCCGAGCTGGCCTGGGGCCCCAGCAGAGCGCCGCCACTTCCTTTAAATGCTGCAGCCCGTAGCCTGGCCGCGCTCCTTTCCTTATTCCTCCTGCAGTCCGGCCGGGTACCGTAACCGCGCAGGCCTGTTGCAACAGGACAGGAAAAACAAACAATTGCTTGGGGCCCCTTGAGCCGGCCTGGGGCCCCCAACTTCCCCTTCCCAGGTTGTAGCGTGGCCGAGCTCTTCTTCCTGCCTTCCTCCTGGAGTCCTGTCAGTCCGGCCGGGTACCGCTCGTGGGACAGGAGATTCAGATTCCCGGCCGGACTGAGTGCTCACTTCCTGTCAGTCTAGCCGGGAACACAGGAAACTGAATCTCCTGTACCGCGCTGTACCCCCGGGGACTATCCGATAGGCAGGACCATCTTAATAGCATCTTGGGCCCCTGGGCAAAGTAATGCTCTGGGGCCCCTACAATGATGACAGTGCAGGTAAATAAACAGACATCAAGTAGGTAGGAGGCAGCCTGCCTCCTCTTTGCATCTATCACTCTCAGTGCTATCATGGGGCCCCCAATTTCGGGGCAGCATGCGCTCAAGGACCAGCTGCTTTGGGGAAAGTGCAGGGGCCCCCCATGCAGCTGGGGCCCCTGGGCAGTGCCCAGGTGTGCCCTCTCATTAAGACAGCCCTGCCGATAGGGGACTGAGGACCCATAATGATAGAACACCGGACTGACAGGATGAAGAGGAGCTCGGCCCGCTACAGCGGCAGCCTACCGGGAAGAAGGGGAGGTGAGAATAGAAAAACATAGGGACTAGGAGAGGGGAGGGAGGAGTAAGAACATGGGTGTAAAAAATGAGTGTAGCACTAACGTAGGCTTTGCATGCGGGGGGTGCTTGGGGGGGCCCCCATTTTGCTTGGGGCCCCTAAGATCCTTCAAACGGCCATGTAACTGCGTGGTACAGGAGATTCAGTTTCCTGTTCCTGGCCGGACTGACAGGCAGTGCACACACTCAGCGCTCACTTCCTTTCAGTCCGGCCGGGAACAGGAAACTGTATCTTCTGCAGCGCGGTATGCGGTAAGGGGGGGTAAAAAGAACATGGGGGGGGGGGGAGCCGGGAGGCAGTCAGAAGAAGTACTAGGCAACATTCGGCAGCAAGCAGTCCCCAGCCAGCTTATCTGGTTTATAGAAACAAATGGTGTATATATATTGCGCTGCCTAAAGGAAAGAGCTGCTAACACGGCTAAAAAATAATAAATTAGCGAATAAACAGAGAAAAGGAAAGTGTAGCGCTCAAAAATACAGATCATAAGAATAAATGTAAGTGTATAATCAGAGGTGTATTTAGGTTTTGTGACTAAACTTGCGCACCCTCTAATTTAAATATGACCCACCCTTCCTGTCAAAGCCACATCCCTGTTATATTCATGGGAAGAGGACAGAGGGACGCCCTGGGAGAAGGACAGAGGGACGCCGTGGGAGAAGGACAGAGGGACGCCGTGGGAGAAGGACAGAGGGACGCCGTGGGAAGAGGACAGAGGGACGCCCTGGGAGAAGGACAGAGGGACGCCGTGGGAGAAGGACAGAGGGACGCCGTGGGAGAAGGACAGAGGGACGCCGTGGGAGAAGGACAGAGGGACGCCGTGGGAGAAGGACAGAGGGACGCCGTGGGAGAAGGACAGAGGGACGCCGTGGGAGAAGGACAGAGGGACGCCGTGGGAGAAGGACAGAGGGACGCCGTGAGAGAAGGACAGAGGGACGCCGTGGGAGATGGACAGAGTCACGCCGTGGGAAGAGGACAGAGGGACGCCGTGGGAAGAGGACAGAGGGACGCCATGGGAAGAGGACAGAGGGACGCCGTAGGAAGAGGACAGAGGGACGCCGTGGGAAGAGGACAGAGGGACGCCGTGGGAGATGGACAGAGTCACGCCGTGGGAAGAGGACAGAGGGACGCCGTGGGAAGAGGACAGAGGGACGCCATGGGAAGAGGACAGAGGGACGCCGTAGGAAGAGGACAGAGGGACGCCGTGGGAAGAGGACAGAGGGACGCCGTAGGAAGAGGACAGAGGGACGCCGTGGGAGAAGGACAGAGGGACGCCGTGGGAAGAGGACAGAGGGACGCCGTGGGAGAAGGACAGAGGGACGCCGTGGGAGAAGGACAGAGGGACGCCGTGAGAGAAGGACAGAGGGACGCCGTGGGAGATGGACAGAGTCACGCCGTGGGAAGAGGACAGAGGGACGCCGTGGGAAGAGGACAGAGGGGACGCCATGGGAAGAGGACAGAGGGACGCCGTAGGAAGAGGACAGAGGGACGCCGTGGGAAGAGGACAGAGGGACGCCGTGGGAGATGGACAGAGTCACGCCGTGGGAAGAGGACAGAGGGACGCCGTGGGAAGAGGACAGAGGGACGCCATGGGAAGAGGACAGAGGGACGCCATGGGAAGAGGACAGAGGGACGCCGTGGGAAGAGGACAGAGGGACGCCGTAGGAAGAGGACAGAGGGACGCCGTGGGAGAAGGACAGAGGGACGCCGTGGGAAGAGGACAGAGGGACGCCGTGGGAGAAGGACAGAGGGACGCCGTGGGAAGAGGACAGAGGGACGCCGTGGGAGAAGGACAGAGGGACGCTGTGGGAAGAGGACAGAGGGACGCCGTGGGAGAAGGACAGAGGGACGCTGTGGGAAGAGGACAGAGGGACGCCGTGGGAGAAGGACAGAGGGACGCCGTGGGAAGAGGACAGAGGGACGCCGTGGGAGAAGGACAGAGGGACGCCGTGGGAAGAGGACAGAGGGACGCCGTAGGAAGAGGACAGAGGGACGCCGTGGGAGAAGGACAGAGGGACGCCGTGGGAAGAGGACAGAGGGACGCCGTGGGAGAAGGACAGAGGGACGCTGTGGGAAGAGGACAGAGGGACGCCGTGGGAGAAGGACAGAGGGACGCTGTGGGAAGAGGACAGAGGGACGCCGTGGAAAGAGGACAGAGGGACGCCGTGGGAAGAGGACAGAGGGACGCCGTGGGAAGAGGACAGAGGGACGCCCCCCACAAAGTGCCACCCTAGGCCTGGGCCTTGTTGGCCTAGGTCAGAATACATCCCTGTGTATAATAAATAGAGATGGAATCCCTAAACGTGATATATGGATATGAAAAAACAAATAGATGAAAAGTCCATGTAATTATCTTCCAAACAAATGATGACTTAAATCTTCAATATATAATATAGGGCAACAAATTAAAGTCCATAGAAGTAAGTAACACCACGGGAAGATGTTCTGATGACAACTGTTAGGTGAAGAGTGACCACCAAAGTAATGAATGGAGGCTCACCAGAGAGGGTGGACTTATAGTGACATGCATCGCATGTATACACGAATGAGGCGGCAGTGGAGGCGACCCAACGCGTTCCGTGTGCTAACACATCTTCTGGGGTGTTAGCACACGAAACGCGTCAGGTTGCCTCCACTGCCGCCTCATTCATGTATACATGTGAGATTTGCACAGCCTACATGTGAGTGTACCTGTTTTATTTATTAAATTTGTTTTTTTATAACCGGATTACGCTATGTGGCTACTTTTTCTCCCCATCTTCTGTGGTATTGACATTCTTGGAGTGATATTCCATATGACCGCATGCCTCGCCATCTATCAGCTAAGCAGATTTATATACCATTCCATTCGTGGCCGATTGTGAATCGCACATACTAGCTCGTTTGGCCTTACAGCGACGCATGTCACTATAAGTCAGGCATCCTCAAACTACGGCCCTCCAGCTGTTGCGGAACTACAAATCCCATGAGGCATTGTGAAACTCTGACATTCACAGACATGACTGAGCATGATGGGAAATGTAGTTCCTGAACAACTGGAGGGCCGTAGTTTGAGGACCCCTGCTATAAGTCCACCCTCTCTGGTGAGCCTCCATTCATTACTTTGGTGGTCACTCTTCACCTAACAGTTGTCATCAGAACATCTTCACGTGGTGTTACTTACTTCTAGTGATGAGCGGAATACGCCATATTCGATTTCGCGATATTTCACGAATATATAGAAGAATATTCGCGAAATATTCGTTAATATCGAATATTCGTGATATTTTATCAAAAAATTTTGCGAAATTTCGCTAATGCGAATGCGAAATTGATTGCGAAATTCTCGTCAACGCGCGAAAACGGAGATCATTTCCTGGATTACTAAACTAATAGGCACTAAACACACTAACTCTACTTACACAAACTTATATGACTAAAACTAAAGCTAATTTTTTTTTTTTATACACAAAACACAGAAGGGCAGAGAAAGTATTCGCGAATATTCGCATTACGAATACTCGCATTGCGAATATTTGGCAACATAAAAGGATCGCCCTCAGCTACTCGGCCCAGGGTCTCTAATCATACCAGCAATGCTTTTAGACGTCGATGGAGATCACTAGGATCTGATCTGTTTTAAAAATAAATTTGAAAAAATAGCAATAGCGAATATTCGCCGCGATATTCGAGTTATTCGCGAATACTCGAATATGCAATATTCGTAACGAACATTCGTGAGCAACACTACTTACGTCTATGGACTTTAATTTGTTGCCCTATATTATATATTGAATATTTTCATCATTTGTTTGGTGGGAGATAATTACATGGACTCGTCGGTTTTTTATCACATCGTGATGTATCCATCATCCCTATTTATTATACACTTATATTTATTCTTATGATATGAATTTTTGAGCGCTACACTTTCCTTTTCTTTATTTGGTTTATAGCACAATAATTTTTTACCACTTACCCCCCCCCCCCCCCTCCTCCTCTCGCTTCTTAACTTGAAACTCAGCAACACCCCCTCCCCCGCTTCTTGCTTGGGGCCCCCAAATTCCTTCAAACGGCCCTGCTTCCCCCTCAGGTATATACCTCGGAATTGCCCTTTTTTCAATCACCAATGGCACACGCCAAGGCTGCCCGTTGTCGCCACTCATCTTTAATCCTATTATGGAACCTCTAGCGCAGGGGTCTCCAAACTCCGGCCCGAGGGCCAGATGTGGCCCTTTGCCAGCCTTTATGCGGCCCTTGGGGCAAAATTCCTTCCACTGATATGAGGCACTAATTCTCCCACTGAAACCAACAATGAGGCACTATATCGTTTACTGATACCAATGATGGAATACTATTCCTCCTACTGATAGGGGGAATACTCCTCCTATTGAACCACCAACCCTGAGGCCATATTTATTCTCACTGATGCCGGTCCCGTGACATTTTCTGCCCCCCACTGGCCACAATCCGGCCCTCCTAAAGTCTAAAGGACGATAAAGTGGCCCTTTGTTTGAAAAGTTTGGAGACCCCTGCTCTAGCGGAACATGTTGGGAGCCACAGCAAAATAACAGGATTTAAAATTGGCACCTTAGAACTCGGGTGGTCCCGATACCGATACCGAGCATTTGCCCGAGTACTTGTAAATGCTCCCGATGCTTCACCCGATACTTGTCCTGTCAGCGGTGATCGGTGCGTGGGGAAGGAGGTACGGGCACCGATCACCGCTGTATAGATTTAAAAAGTAATTTCTCCGCTTCTCTTCTCTCTTTTTTTTTTTTTTACCAAAAAATTGTAAAAAAAAAAAAAGTAAAAAAAATTAGAAACAAATTGTTAAAGATAAAAAAAAAAAAACACGACTGACACATGTGCCGCTGTCACATGAGATAAAAAAAAAAAGTATCGGCATTCGGTATCGGCGAGTACATGAAAAGAAGTATCGGCATTCGGTATCGGCGAGTACATGAAAAGAAGTATCGGCATTCGGTATCGGCGAGTACATGAAAAGAAGTATCGGTACTCGGTCCAAAAAAGTGGTATCAGGACAACCCTACTTAGAGCATAAAATCATTTATTTGCAGACGACGTGATAATAATGCTGACAGACCCCCCCCCCCCCACCCCCCCCTCCTCCCCGCTTCGCTACAAATGGAGTTACAGAGATTTGGTAACGTGTCTTACTACAAAGTAAACCAACATACAAGACGACCCCCTATTCATTTCCAGGAAAAAATTTGGTTTTGGGATATACTCACCGTTAGGGATGAGCCGACCACCCCCCCGCGTTCGCACCAGAACCGTCGAACAGACCGACCGTTCGCGCGAACATTTAGAACCCCATTGAAGTCTATGGGACTCGAACGTTCGAATTCAAAAACGATCATTTTAAAGACCAATATTCAAGTTATTGTTGGAAAACGTCTTTGAGAACCCGGGTCTTGCCCCAGGGGGAGTGTTTGGGGACCTGGGTCTTGCCCCAGGGGGAGTGTTTGGGGACCAGGGTCTTGCCCCAGGGAGAGTCTTTGAGAACCCGGGTCTTGCCCCAGGGGAGTGTTTGGGAACCCGGGTCTTGCCCCAGGGGGAGTGTTTGGGAACCCGGGTCTTGCCCCAGGGGGAGTGTTTGGGAACCCGGGTCTTGCCCCAGGGGGAGTGTTTGAGAACCCGGGTCTTGCCCCAGGAGAGTGTTTGGGAACCCGGGACTTGCCCCAGGGAGAGTGTTTGAGAGAACCCGGGTCTTGCCCCAGGGGGAGTGTTTGGGGACCCGGGTCTTGCCCCAGGGGGAGTGTTTGAGATCCCGGGTCTTGCCCCAGGGGGAGTGTTTGGGGACCCGGGTCTTGCCCCAGGGGGGAGTGTTTGAGAACCCGGGTCTTGCTCCAGGGGGAGTGTTTGGGAACCCGGGACTTGCCCCAGGGAGAGTGTTTGAGAAGCCGGGTCTTGCCCCAGGGGGAGTGTTTGGGAACCCGGGTCTTGCACCAGGGAGTGTGTTTGGGAACCCGGTCTTGCCCCAGGGAGAGTGTTTGGGGACCCGGGCCTTGCCCCAGGGGAGTGTTTGGGGACCCGGGTCGTGCCCCAGGGGGAGTGTTTGGGGACCCGGGTCCTGCCCCAGGGAGAGGTTTGAGAGCCGGGTCTTGCCCCAGGGGAGTTTTGGGGACCCGGGTCTTGCCCCAGGGGGGGTGGGGACCCGGGTCTGCCCCAGGGAGAGTGTTTGAACCCAGTCTTGCCCCAGGGGGAGTGTTTGGGGACCGGGTCTTGCCCCAGGGGGAGTGGGAACCCGGGTTTCCCCAGGGAGGTCTTTGGACCCGGGCCTTGCCCCAGGGGGGGTGGGGACCCGGGTTGCCCCAGGGGGAGTGGGGACCCGGGTTGCCCCAGGGGGAGTGTTTGGGACCCGGGTCTTGCCCCAGGGAGGAGTGTTTGGGAACCCAGCTTGCCCAGGGGGAGTGTTTGGGGACCCGGGTCTTGCCCCAGGGGGAGTGTGTGGGAACCCGGGTTTCCCCAGGGAGGTCTTTGAGAACCCGGGCCTTGCCCCAGGGGGAGTGTGGGGACCCGGGTTGCCCCAGGGGGAGTGGGGACCCGGTTTGCCCCAGGGGAAGAGTTTGGGAAACCGGGTCTTGCCCCAGGGAGAGTGTTTGGGAACCCAGTCTTGCCCCAGGGGGAGTGGGGACCCGGGTTTGCCCCAGGGGGAGTGTTTGGGGACCCGGGTCTTGCCCCAGGGAGAGTCTTTGAGAACCCGGGCCTTGCCCCAGGGGGAGTGTTTGGGGACCCGGACCCGGGTCGTGCCCAGGGGAGTGTTTGGGGACCCGGGTCCTGCCCCAGGGAGAGTGTTTGAGAAGCCGGGTCTTGCCCCAGGGGGAGTGTTTGGGGACCCGGGTCTTGCCCCAGGGGGAGTGTTTGGGGACCCGGGTCTTGCCCCAGGGAGAGTGTTTGGGGACCCAGTCTTGCCCCAGGGGGAGTGGGGACCCGGGTTGCCCCAGGGGGAGTGTTTGGGACCCGGTCTTTCCCCAGGGGGTCTTTGAGAACCCGGGCCTTGCCCCAGGGGGAGTGTTTGGGGACCCGGGTCGTGCCCCAGAGGGGGTGGGGACCCGGGTTGCCCCAGGGGAGGTCTTTGAGACCCGGGCCTTGAGAAGCCAGGGGGAGTGTTTGGGGACCCCGGGTTGCCCCAGCCCAGGGGGAGTGTTTGGGGACCCGGTCCTGCCCCAGGGAGGAGTGTTTGAGAAGCCGGGTCTTGCCCCGAACCCGGGTCTTGCCCCATGTTTGATTGTTTGGACCCGAACCCAGTCTTGCTTGCCCAGGGGGAGTGTTTGGGGACCCGTTTTGGTCTTGCCCCACCCGGGTCTTGCCCCAGAGATTGGGAACCCGGGTCTTTCCCCAGGGAGAGTCTTTGGAACCCACCCGGGCCTTGCCCCAGGGGGAGTGTTTGGGGACCCGGGTCTTGCCCCAGGGAGAGTGTTTGAGAAGCCGGGTCTTGCCCCAGGGGAGTGTTTGGGAACCCGGGTCTTGCCCCAGGGGGAGTCCCAGGGAGTTTGTCTTTGGACCCGGGCCTTGCCCCAGGGGGAGTGTTTGGGGACCCGGGTCTTGCCCCAGGGAGAGTGGGGACCCCGGGTTTGCCCCAGAAGTGTTTGGGAACCCGGGTCTTGCCCCAGGGAGTGTGGGGACCCGGGGTTGCCCCAGGAAGAGTGTTTGGGAAACCCGGGTCTTGCCCAGGGAGAGTGTTTGGGAACCCAGTCTTGCCCCAGGGGGAGTGTTTGGGGACCGGGTCTTGCCCCAGGGGGGGTGGGGACCCGGGTCTTGCCCCAGGGAGAGTTTTGGGAACCCGGGTTGCCCCAGGAAGAGTGTTTGGGAACCCGGGTCTTGCCCCAGGAAGAGTGGGGAACCGGGTCTTGCCCCAGGGGGAGTGTTTGGGGACCCGGGTCTTGCCCCAGGGGGAGTGTTTGGGGACCCGGGTCTTGCCCCAGGGGGAGTGGGAACCCAGTTTGCCCCAGGGGGAGTGTTTGGGGACCCGGGTCTTGCCCCAGGGGAGTGTTTGGGGACCCGGGTCTTGCCCCAGGGGAGTGTTTGGGAACCGGGTCTTTCCCAGGGAGAGTCTTTGAGAACCCGGGCCTTGCCCCAGGGGGAGTGTTTGGGGACCCGGGGTGCCCCCAGGGGGGTGGGGACCCGTCCTGCCCCAGGGAGAGTGTTTGAGAAGCCGGGTCTTGCCCCAGGGGGAGTGGGGACCCCGGGTTGCCCCAGGGGGAGTGTTTGGGACCCGGGTCTTGACCCCAGGGAGATTGTTTGTAACCCAGTCTTGCCCAGGGGGAGTGTTTGGGGACCCGGGTCTTTGCCCCAGGGGAGTGTTTGGGAACCCGGGTTTCCCCAGGGAGAGTCTTTGAGAACGGGCCTTCCCCAGGGGAGTGTTTGGGGACCCGGGTTCTTGCCCCAGGGAGAGTGTTTGAGAAGGCCGGGTCTTGCCCCAGGGGGAGTGTTTGGGGACCCGGGTCTTGCCCCAGGGGGAGTGTTTGGGAACCCGGGTCTTGCCCCAGGGGAGTGGGAACCCAGTTTGCCCCAGGGGAGTGTTTGGGGACCCGGGTCTTGCCCCAGGGAGGGTGGGAACCCGGGTTGCCCCAGGGAGAGTGTTTGGGAACCCGGGTCTTGCCCCAGGGGAGTGTTTGGGACCCGGGTCTTGCCCCAGGAAGAGTGTTTGGGAACCCGGGTTTGCCCAGGGGGAGTGTTTGGGGACCCGGGTCTTGCCCCAGGGGGAGTGTTTGGGGACCCGGGTCCTTGCCCCAGGGGGAGTGTTTGGGGACCCGGGTCTTGCCCCAGGGGGAGTGTTTGGGGACCCGGGGCCTTGCCCCAGGGGGTGTGTTTGGGGACCGGGTCTTGCCCCAGGGGGGGTGAGAACCCGGGCCTTGCCCCGAGGGGGAGTGTTTGGGGACCCGGGTCGTGCCCAGGGGGAGTGTTTGGGGACCCGGGTCTTGCCCCCAGGGAGAGTGGGAACCCAGTTTGCCCAGGGGGAGTGTTTGGGGACCCGGGTCTTGCCCCAGGGGAGTGTTTGGGAACCGGGTCTTTCCCCAGGGAGAGTCTTTGAGAACCCGGGCCTTGCCCCAGGGGGAGTGTTTGGGGACCCGGGTCTTGCCCCAGGGGAGTGTGTTTGGGGACCCGGGTCCTGCCCCAGGGAGAGTGTTTGAGAAGCCGGGTCTTGCCCCAGGGGGAGTGTTTGGGGACCCGGGTCTTGCCCCAGGGGGAGTGTTTGGGAACCCGGGTCTTGCCCCAGGGGAGTTTTGGAACCCAGTTGCCCCAGGGAGAGTGTTTGGGGACCCGGGTCTTGCCCCAGGGAGAGTGTTTGGGAACCCGGGTCTTGCCCCAGGGAGAGTGTTTGGGAACCCGGGCTTGCCCAGGGAGAGTGTTTTGGGAACCCGGGTCTTGCCCCAGGGAGTGGGAACCCGGGTCTTGCCCCAGGGGAGTGTTTGGGGACCCGGTCTTGCCCCAGGGGAGTGTTTGGGGACCCGGTCTTGCCCCAGGGGGAGTGTTTGGGGACCCGGGTCTTGCCCCAGGGGGAGTGTTTGGGACCCGGGTCTTGCCCCAGGGGGAGTGTTTGGGGACCCGGGTCTTCCCCAGGGGGAGTGTTTGAGAACCCGGGCCTTGCCCCAGGGGGAGTGTTTGGGGACCCGGGGGCCCCAGGGGGAGTGTTTGGGGACCCGGGTCTTGCCCCAGGGAGATTGTTTGGGAACCCAGTCTTGCCCCAGGGGGAGTGTTTGGGGACCGGGTCTTGCCCCAGGGGAGTGTTTGGGAACCCGGGTCTTTCCCCAGGGAGAGTCTTTGGACCTGGGCCTTGCCCCAGGGGAGTGTTTGGGGACCCGGTCGGCCCCAGGGAGTGTTTGGGGACCCGGGTCCTGCCCAGGGAGAGTGTTTGAGAAGCCGGGTCTTGCCCCAGGGGGAGTGTTTGGGGACCCGGGTCTTGCCCCAGGGGGAGTGTTTGGGGACCCGGGTTTGCCCCAGGGGAGTGTTTGGGGACCCGGGTCTTGCCCCAGGGGGAGTGTTTGGGAACCCGGTCTTTCCCCAGGGAGGTCTTTGAGAACCCCGGGCCTTGCCCCAGGGGGAGTTTTGGGGACCCGGGTCGTGCCCAGGGGGAGTGTTTGGGGACCCGGGTCTTGCCCAGGGAGATTGTTTGGGACCCAGTCTTGCCCCAGGGGGGGTGGGACCCGGGTCTTGCCCCAGGGGAGGTTTGGGACCCGGGTCTTTCCCCAGGGAGAGTCTTTGAGAACCTGGGCCTTGCCCCAGGGGGAGTGTTTTGGGGACCCGGGTCGTGCCCCAGGGGGAGGTGGGGACCCGGGTTGCCCCAGGGAGAGTGTTTGAGAAGCCGGTCTTGCCCCAGGGGAGTGTTTGGGGACCCGGTTTGCCCCAGGGGGAGTGTTTGGGGACCCGGTCTTGCCCCAGGGGGAGTGTTTGGGGACCCGGGTCTTGCCCCAGGGGGAGTTTGGGACCCGGGTCTTTCCCCAGGGAGAGTTTGGGAACCCGGGTCTTTCCCCAGGGAGAGTCTTTGAGAACCTGGGCCTTGCCCCAGGGGGAGTGTTTGGGGACCCGGGTCGTGCCCCAGGGGGGAGTGTTTGGGGACCCCGGTCCTGCCCCAGGGAGAGTGTTTGAGAAGCCGGGTCTTGCCCCAGGGGGAGTTGTTTGGGGACCCGGGTCTTGCCCCAGGGGGGAGTGTTTGGGGACCCGGGTCTTGCCCCAGGGGGAGTGTTTGGGGACCCGGGTCTTGCCCCAGGGGGAGTGTTTGGGAACCCGGGTCTTTCCCCAGGGAGAGTCTTTGAGAACCCGGGCCTTGCCCCAGGGGAGTGTTTGGGGGACCCGGGTCGTGCCCCAGGGGGAGTGTTTGGGGGACCGGGTCTTGCCCCAGGGAGATTGTTTGGGAACCCAGTCTTGCCCCAGGGGGAGTGTTTGGGGACCCGGGTCTTGCCCCAGGGGGGAGTGTTTGGGAACCCGGGTCTTTCCCCAGGGAGAGTCTTGAGAACCTGGCCTTGCCCAGCGGGGAGTGTTTGGGGACCCGGGTCGTGCCCCAGGGGGAGTGTTTGAGAAGCCGGGTCTTGCCCCAGGGGGAGTGTTTGGGGACCCGGGTCTTGCCCCAGGGGGAGTGTTTGGGAACCCGGGTCTAGCCCCAGGGAGAGAGTGTTTGGGAACCAGTCTTGCCCAGGGAGAGTGTTTGGGAACCCGGGTCTTGCCCCAGGGAACATGTATCAATGGAAAAAAAGTTTAAAAAACTATCGTTTTTTTTCAGGAGCAGGACTCCTGATACATGTCCCCTGGGGCAAGACCCGGGTTCTCAAAACACTCCCCCTGGGGCGAGACCGGGTTCTCAAACACTCTCCCTGGGGCAAGACCCGGGTTCCCAAACTCTCCCTGGGGCAAGACCCGGGTTCCCCAAACACTCTCCTGGGGCAAGACCCGGGTTCCCCAAACACTCCCCCTGGGGCAAGACCGCGGGTCCCAAACTCTCTCCTGGGGCAAGACCCGGGTTCCCCAAACACTCTCCCCGGGGCAAGACACGGGGTTCCCAAACACTCCCCCTGGGGCAAGACCCGGGTTACAAACACTCTCCCTGGGGCAAGTCCCGGGGTTCCCAAACACTCTCCTGGGCAAGACCCCGGCTTCTCAAACACTCTGCTCCTGGGGCAAGACCCGGCTTCTCAAACACTCTCCTGGGGCAAGCCCGGCTTCTCAACACACTCTCCTGGGGCAAGACCCGGCTTCTCAAACACTCTCCTGGGCAAGACCCGGCTTCTCAAACACTCTCCTGGGGCAAGACCCGGGTTCCCAAACACTCCCCCTGGGGCAAGACCCGGCTTCTCAAACACTCCCCCTGGGGCAAGGACCCGGCTTCTCAAACATGTTTTCCAACAATAACTTGATATTGGTCTTTAAAATGATCGTTTTTGAATTCGAATGTCCGAGTCCCATAGACTTCAATGCTAAATGTTCGCGCGAAACGGTCGGTCTGTTTGAAGGTTCTGGGTGCGAACCGAACGCCGCGGGGGGGGGGGGAGGTGTTTGGCTCTTCCTACACTTAAGTCTTCAAGTGGACGACTCTACCAACCAAACCCACCCCCATACCTATAGAGACGCTGAAACTGTTGACCCCAGACCTACATATCCCCAAAATGGCTGACCGAAAAAATAACCCACACTCAGGAACTGCGCCCCCCGTAGTGGCGGAACGCATCATTTCTACGTATACAAAAGGCTCTCCAAGCTCCCACTTCGGACTACTGCAACACTGCCTCATGGCTAATCCTTCGATAGAACGAAGTGGCCCGTCTTTAATATGGTTTGGGCCCCGGGGCAAACATTTTTTTTTGGGCCTGGCCGGGTCACGTGTTTTGGCAGCACAGCATTGATGTGCATGGGCGCCATGCTGCGTTTCCTGCAGAAAAAAGGGGCATTCCAGCATTTTACAAATACAGTTGCCTTGAAATCCACTCTGCTTTTGCACCATGCTACTTACCTGCAGTTCCTGCACCACGCTACTTACCTGCAGTTCTTGCACCACGCTACTTACCTGCAGTTCTTGCACCACGCTACTTACACCTGCAGTTCTCGCACCATGCTACTTACCTGCAGTTCCTGCACACACGCTACTTACCTGCAGTTCCTGCACCACGCTACTTACCTGCAGTTCTCGCACCATGCTACTTACCTGCAGTTCTCGCACCATGCTACTTACCTGCAGTTCTTGCACCATGCTACTTACCTGCAGTTCTCGCTCCACGCTACTTACCTGCAGTTCTTGCTCCACGCTACTTACCTGCAGTTCTGCACCACGCTACTTACCTGCAGTTCTTGCACCATGTACTTACTGCAGCAGTTCTCGCACCATGCTACTTACCTGCAGTTCTTGCTCCACGCTACTTACCTGCAGTTCTTGCTCCACGCTACTTACCTGCAGTTCCTGCACCATGCTACTTACCTGCAGTTCCTGCACCACGCTACTTACCTGCAGTTCTTGCACACCACGCACACTTACTGCAGTTCTCGCACCATGCTACTTAACTGCAGTTTTCTTGCTCATGCTACTTACCTGCAGTTCTCGCACCCACGCTACTTACCTGCAGTTCTCGCACCATGCTACTTACCTGCAGTTCTTGCTCCACGCTACTTACCTGCAGTTCTTGCACACCACTACTTACCTGCAGTTCTTGCAACCATGCTACTTACCTGCAGTTCTTGCACCACGCTACTTACCTGCAGTTCTTGCACCACGCTACTTAACTGCAGTTCTCCACACCATGCTACTTACCTGCAGTTCTAACATCATGCTACTTACCTGCAGTTCTCGCACCATGCTACTTACCTGCAGTTCTCGCACCAAGCTACTTACCTGCAGTTCTTGCACCACACGCTACTTACCTGCAGTTCTTGCACCACGCTACTTACCTGCAGTTCTTGCACCACGCTACTTACCTGCAGTTCTTGCACCATGCTACTTACCTGCAGTTCTTGCACCACGCTACTTACCTGCAGTTCTTGCACCACGCTACTTACCTGCAGTTCTTGCAACCACGGCTACGTACCTGCAGTTCTTGCACAAGCTACTTACCTGCAGTTCTTGCACCACGCTACTTACCTGCAGTTCTTGCACCACGCTACTTACCTGCAGTTCTTGCACCATGCTACTTACCTGCAGTTCTTGCACCATGCTACTTACCGCGCAGTTCTTGCACCATGCTACTTACCTGCAGTTCTTGCTCCACGTACTTACCCTGCAGTTCTTGCACCATGCTACTTACCTGCAGTTCTTGCACACACGCTACTTACCTGCAGTTCTTGCACACACAAACGCACTGCGTTTTTAAAAGCGTGACCTAAACGTCTAAAAATGCAGCAAGTGTGACAGTGCGGGAACTGCAGGTAAGTCACAACAGACAGCAGAATGGACAGACAGGTGCTGTATTTCACATTGCTTGATGGGCATAGGTGTGCGCAGGCCTATTACATGAGGCATGCGCTTTTCTTTGCAGGAAACGCAGGCATGGCGGCCCATTCAAATGCTGTGCCTGCGCAAATGTGGGCCGCCAAAACCCATACATGTGAACCAGTCAGGCCCAAAATAAGCCCATCAATACAGACGGTAATGCCATGTGCTCTGAGGCCTCACTCAGCCTGGACTGCAGGTCTGCTCTGTGACTTTAAAGAGTTCCTCTATTTTACACATGGCATGGCTGGGGTCCCATGGTGCTAAAGCAGAATGGACAGACGGTGCTGTGACCCCCATGCCATGCCATGTGTATAATACAGGAACTTTTTAAACACACTGACCAGACCTGCAGTAAATCATCAAATA
Organism: Rana kukunoris; assembly: GCA_029574335.1. Lineage (NCBI taxonomy): Eukaryota > Metazoa > Chordata > Amphibia > Anura > Ranidae > Rana > Rana kukunoris. Next base: position 4,559 of record JAJQKJ010002827.1, on the reverse strand, counting down.
TATAAAGACTTTGGGGACACTCTACAGAAAACTTCTATTTACAATATAGAGTAGCCAAACAGTGACATACCTTGAGAGCAGGACATGAAGAAGGTCAGCTCGCGGAAGAGCAAACTGGGATGCTATAAAATCACATTCTAATTCACTTTTATATACAAGCAGCACCCAGTGACAGGAAGGGGAAGTGCACGTCTAAAGGGAAGCCAGGGGTTCTGTACATTTTAAAACACTGGGAAGGGAAGCAGTACTGCGCGCCGCTGATGATTTTCAGCGCTGATTTGTGGGCAGCACAGGGCTTAACAGGCGGCTCTGCTTTGGGCCCCCGACAGCGACAGGGCCCTGGGCAGCTGCCCTATGGTAAAGACGGCCCTGGATAGAAGGTTCCCTTACCCGCCAACCTATGGCGATACTTCTTTTCTGAGACGAAAGCAGTCAGGGGCACCTCCTTACCCTCCAGGAAAAGAACTCCTTCCACTTTCACTGACTGGGAGTCTGACTTACTAACCCGACAGTGGCAGGCAGTGATTGAGTCCATCTACAAATACACCTCTTACACCTCCCTGTGGGAACTTTCACATAAACTATTGATGAGATGTTGGTACTTGACACACGTCTAGAGTAGCTAAATTCCCACCCACCCCCCCCCATGACTGTTGGAGGGAGTGCGGCAACCCTGGCACCTCTCATCCACATACAGTGCAGAAAATAAGTATTTGAACCCCCCTGCTATATTGCAAGTTCTCCCACTTGGAAATCATGGAGGGGGTGTGAAATTGTCATGGTAGGTGCATGTCCACTGTGAGAGACATAATCAGAGATCACAATGTATGATGTAACTATTTATTTGTATGATACAGCTGCAAAGAAGTATTTGAACACCTGAGAAAATCAATGTTAATATTTGGTAGAGTCGCCTTTGTTTGCGTTTCTTGTAGTTTTTCACCAGGTTTGCACACACTGGAGGAGGGATTTTGGCCCCCCACTCCTCCACACAGATCTTCTCTAGATCAGTCAGGTTTCTGGGCTGTCGCTGAGAAACACGGAGTTTGAGCTCCCTCCAAAGATTCTCTATTGGGTTTAGGTCTGGAGACCTTGATATGCTTCTTACAGAGCCACTCCTTGGTTATCCTGGCTGTGTGCTTCGGGTCATTGTCATGTTGGAAGACCCAGCCTCGACCCATCTTCAAAGCTCTAACTGAGGGAAGGAGGTTGTTGCCCAAAATCTCGCAATACATGGCCCCGGTCATCCTCTCCTTAATACAGTGCAGTCGCCCTGTCCCATGTGCAGAAAAACACCCCCAAAGCATGATGCTACCACCCCCATGCTTCACAGTAGGGATGGTGTTCTTGGGATGGTACTCATCATTCTTCTTCCTCCAAACACGGTTAGTGGAATTATGACCAAAAAGTTCTATTTTGGTCTCATCTGACCACATGACTTTCTCCCATGACTCCTCTGGATCATCCAAATGGTCATTGGCAAACTTAAGACGGGCCTTGACATGTGCTGGTTTAAGCAGGGGAACCTTCCGTGCCATGCATGATTTCAAACCATGACGTCTTAGTGTATTACCCACAGTAACCTTGGAAACGGTGGTCCCAGCTCTTTTCAGGTCATTGAGCAGCTCCTCCCGTGTAGTCCTGGGCTGATTTCTCACCTTTCTTAGGATCATTGAGACCCCACGAGGTGAGATTTTGCATGGAGCCCCAGTCCGAGGGAGATTGACAGTCATGTTTAGCTTCTTCCATTTTCTAATGATTGCTCCAACAGTGGACCTTTTTTCACCAAGCTGCTTGGCAATTTCCCCGTAGCCCTTTCCAGCCTTGTGGAGGTGTACAAATTTGTCTCTAGTGTCTTTGGACAGCTCTTTGGTCTTGGCCATGTTAGTAGTTGGATTCTTACTGATTGTATGGGGTGGACAGGTGTCTTTATGCAGCTAATGACCTCAAACAGGTGCATCTAATTTAGGATAATAAATGGAGTGGAGGTGGACATTTTAAAGGCAGACTAACAGGTCTTTGAGGGTCAGAATTCTAGCTGATAGACAGGTGTTTCAAATACTTCTTTGCAGCTGTATCATACAAATAAATAGTTACATCATACATTGTGATTTCTGATTATGTCTCTCACAGTGGACATGCACCTACCATGACAATTTCAGACCCCTCCATGATTTCCAAGTGGGAGAACTTGCAAAATAGCAGGGGGTTCAAATACTTATTTTCTTGCACTGTATTTTGCACTTGTTCATGCACAGGAATACTGCTGCGGGAAATACTATCTTACTGACCCCCCCAACTGGCTATCCTTAATCTGACCATTGACGCCATACCACCTCCCCCGAAACTGGTGACATCACACATTTTATTAGCAACCAGACTTCTGTTGGCTAGAAACCGGAAGGGCCAGATTCTCAGCTGAGATACCCTGTCGTATCTCTGTTTCTGGCCCCGGGTATCTATGAGACTGATTCTTAGAATCAGTTACGCATAGATTTGGCGTAGATCCGACTCGCGTAAGTCACTTACACCGTCGGATCTTAGACGCAATACTACGCTGGCCGCTAGGTGGCGTTCCCGTCGATTTCTGTGTCGAATATGCAAATGAGCCTGATACGCCGATTCCCGAACGGATTTGCACGCCGTCGTCGTAGTTTACGTTGTTTGCGTACGCGTAAGGTTACCCCTGCTATATGAGGGGTAACCTTGCGTAGGTCCGGCGTAAGCCATGTTAAGTATGGACGTCGGGACCGCGTCGTGTTTTTCTGTCGTTTACATCGTTTACGTAACTCGTCGCGAATAGGGCTGTGCGTTAATTACGTTGACGCCGAAACCAACGTATTTGCGGCGTACTACGGAGCATGCGCAGTGGGCTACGTTTGCGGCCGGCGCATTCGCGCAGTTCGTTTTCGGCGCGGGGGGCGCGCTTAATTTAAATACAACACGCCCCCCTCCTTCCTGCTTTGAATTACGCGGCCTTACGCCGGCCCATTTACGCTACGCCGCCGCAAATTACGGAGCAAGCGCTTTGAGAATACAGCACTTGCCCGTAAAAAGTGCGGAGGCGTAGCGTAAAGGGGATACGATACGCTACGCAGAAAAAACATCAAACTACGAGAATCTGGCCCGAAATCTAAAACCATCCCCACAGACGTAGTGAGATTGGTGCAAACCCATTACCCTTACGGGACCGTCCTCGCACGCAGGAAACACTCTTCTCCACCCGAATGGCTTTCTGGAACCCATGGCAACTTTGGTATTATAGGTGGAACCGCCGACACGCCCTTTGCATGTACTGGTTTATTCTCGATGCTCTCAAACACCCTTTTTCGCCCACTTCCTACACTGCTCTCACCCCCCCCCCCCCCCTCCTTCTCGCCAGGGCTGGAAGTTGGCCCTGGACTTCATCCAGACTGGCCCACTTTGACAGGTCTCTCCCATGGCGGCCGGAACAACTCCCACCCCCCCAGGCCTCCCAAGCCCCCTCTCCCCCTTCACTAGCCACTAGCCGTTCTACTTTATTAGAGTAGAATGGCTGGTACTGGTCCTCTTGTGCCTCGTTTCCACTGAGCTCCACTCCAGTCCTCAAGGCACACCAACAGGTCAAGTTTTCAGGATTTCCCTTTAGATGAAATGGCTGTGGTGATTACTAAGGCAGTGAAACTGATCAAATCACCTGTGCAAAATAATGGAAATCCTGAAAACCTGACCTGTTGGGGGCCTTGAGGACTGGAGTTGAAAAACACTGCGGTTTGGTTCGGTTCGGTTCGCTATTTTGGGTGTTTCCATTATGAAAGCGTGCCATAAAAGCGAACCCTACCGCACCAGCAAGTGTCCTGCTTCTCATGTGGGTCCAGAGAAAGTGGGACGGTTCCATTAGGGCGGACCTACAAATACATCTCACTGATTGGTGGACGCGCTAGGAATTTTTTCTAAACCCTGAATGGTCCCTGACGGTCCGATTTGCAGTGGAAACGCTCACGAGAATAGACCGGTCCCATCCTAACCGCTCCATATTTACTGACCCGAACCGATCCGCTCAGTGGAAACAAGGCATTAGGCCACGTACACACGATCGGTTTTGTCCGATGAAACTAGCCTTAAGTCCACTTCCAAACCGACCGTGTGTACGGCCCATCGGTCCATCGTCCGTCAGGCCAAAGTTTTAAAACTTGCTTTAAAAGCGGACCGATGGACGCCTGACCATCGGGCCAAAGCGATGGTTAGTACGCAAAAGCATCGGTCCAAAAACCCGCGCATGCTCAGAATCGAGTGGACGCATGCTCGGAAGCATTGAACTTCGTTTTTTCAGCACGCCGTTGTGTTCTACGTCACCGCGTTCTGGTCCGAGGGGATTTTGGTCCGATGGTGTGTGCGCACATCAGACCATCAGACCATTTCAGCCTCGTGGGACGTCAATGAAAACGCCTCCGTCGGACCAGTGGCTTATCGGTGTCAGGAGCCGAACATCGTGAGGGGTGAATCGCGGCCTTATAGCAGTACCAGTGGGGAAGCAAAACGATTATTTCACCGGGGCAAAGAATCAAGTTCCGTGCTCC